>PVHT020000078.1:6179896-6237170 GCA_004024745.2 Catagonus wagneri | reverse complement strand
ACAATAACTAAAATGTATTTTTTCTAAAATGACAAAAAATAAGAAAAGATGACCTTATTCAACTTTTGAGAAGAGCTGAAAGATATTTCATTAAGAGGTTAATGCCATTTATCTTTTGGAAGCCTCTTAGATAAATTTTTAAAAATCTTATCACAATCTAAGAATTTCTGCAAGAAAAAGCTATCCACACAATTCATAAATTGTTAGTCAATTTTGATCTCATATGACCTGATTAGGACCAGGAAATCTGGATTTGAGCTCAGTATCAACACTGTAATCTTATGAAAGATCACCACTGTTTCCTAAAACTCCAATTCAAACTAATAATGAAATCTGCCCTGCAATATTCTGTGGGAGCAAAAAAGACAACTTTCAAACATTCTAAAAAAACTTCACAGTAACATATAAATACAACTTACTAAAGAACAGAGTTCTGGCAGAGGCTATGAAATGCACCTTGATTTTAACATTTCCAAACAAAGCAGAGCACCTTACATAAAATAGTCCTTCCAGAAAAGCTGGGGAAATCTGAGGTCAACGTGGGGCAGAATAAAATAATTGAAATTAGGGGGACTGAATGAACATTCTGCTTCTCCAAAGTGCAGACTGACGGACTGATGTCAATCTGAAGAGATCAGGTCTCTGGCAGAACACTAAAGCAGTCTATTCCAGTCAGTGTTTTAAATGCTGTCTAAATAATGACATATAAGGCAGGCAGATCACATCTGCAAATACAGACTTATCACATACACTTAAATGAGCCAAATATTTGAGCTATACATATAAAATAGGTAACCATGCTGGCCACTTGTACATACACCACTTGTACAATATAATATTCCATTCTTAAGGCCACTGTTAACTGACAGATTAAATGCCATACATCAAAAGGAAGGCAATGTGGTGGAAAAAGAATGCCCAGTCCATCAGTAATTAGTATTTAAGGGACGGCTGTTTGCCCAGTATCACAAAAGGGGCAAGCATCAGACAAAACCCCCAATCAGCCCTTCCTTTAATGTGGTATTATACTTCAGACAAACAACTTAAGGTGTGCATCAAAAACTGTATAAATTAGTCTACAATAAGACTATTTTCTTTAGTTAAAAAAAGAAAAGGCGGTTCATCTGGTAATCTACCTTGTTACTTGAATTTCTATAACTTTCTTTTGCAAACAGGGAAGGAAAAAACCTATTTTTAAACATATATTGGTAATATAGTTAGGGCGAGTGCATTTCACAGTATTGACTGCCACACCAGACTTTTGGGCGTTAGGGCAAGAGTCAGCCATTACTCCTAGTCAGATGAATGGCTGAAGAGGCCAGAGCCGCTAAGCCCAGGAAGGGTTGCTCAGCATCTGTGGGCCGACACTGGAGGTGAGCCCCAGCCTGAGCGAGGGGTGCGCTTAGTCTGGCTTCTGAGGATGGAGCCCTAATCACTACAAGTATTCACACTGAGGGCAGAGGAACGCATGCTCAGGGATGTTTGAGAAGGGACTACCACTAAGAGTCATGGCTGGAGTAAGGGATCTATAAAGTCCAGTCAAATGTTCTAAGTTTAGGGAAGTAAAGACATCTTTCGTGTAAAAAATGTCTAAATACCCCCAGATAAGTATGCGGGGCAATACTGGACACAATCATGGGAAGATGATTCATTTTTTACTATAAAGGTATAGGACTTACCATTTAAGACTTTCTTTTCCTCATGGTAGTCTGTACAGTGGTTTAGGGAAAAAATCAGATAAGAATATTATAACATCAGAGAGAAGGTCAGTTAACATTATTGATTTAAAGATAACAGCCCTCTTCTTGAAGGGCTTTCTTCCAAGGCCTGAGGAGAGAAATAAGGCTAATAAACAGATGGCCTATGTTTCAAGTAATTTCATCTGTGAAGACTGTCAGGCCATTTCTGCTAGTGTTTGTCTCCCACTTCATGGCACTTTTTCCTCCTCCTTTGGATACTTTTTCTTAATATCTTGGTTAAGTTCTTTAGAAAGCACAGAAATTTCAAATTTTGTCCAGATTATCATATTCTAAATTAGTTAAAATGGAGTTCCCACTGTGGCCCAGCAGAAACGAATCCAACTAGTATCCACAAGGATGCAGGTTTGATCCCTGGCCTTGCTCAGTGGCTGGGGGATCTGACATTGCTATGACTGTGGTGTAGGTCAGCAGCTGCAGCTCTGATTCTGCCCCCAACCTGGGCACTTTCATATGCCACAGGTGCAGTCCTGAAAGGAAAAAAATAAGTAAATAAATATAAATATATATACATATAAATTAGTTCAAACTATCCATGATTAGATTACACTTTATAACTAAAAGATACTTGTTAACAACCCAAAGGAAGACACCTTATTATCCTTCTCTTTTATCTAGGTGAGCATTTAAAATGATTATTATTACTCTAAATTTAAATGGCCAAAATGCTGAGAATATGTTGAAACTTTGACTTGTATATCAATACAATCACTAGTGTTACAAGCCAGAAAAAAAAAAAACATACATATTCCTTCAGGTGGTTGGCAGTCAGCTCACAAACCTATATTTTATCTTGATCACCACAAGTGTTATAACCATATGTTAAAATAAAACCCTCGGCAAGTTGCCAGAGTTAAAAAAGGAAAAAGAATGCCAAGCTAACACAAAATATCCAAGCAGTAAAGTGAATTGACAGACATAACGGGTTAGGGTGACATCATCTTATTTTCTAGAAATAGAACCCAAAGCACTTATATCAAACCTTTCAAATTTTTTATGTTCTGATTTTCAGTCAATCAGAGATCCCATAATTATCACTACTTCACTCACGTTATAAAATAACCATGATTAAGGAGGTTAGATAACCAGTTTTTTATTTTCCCCATTTTACCAAAATAATTTTACAGCTGAAAGGGATCTTAAAAACATACACCAAATTATCATCTGATCCCCTCATTTAAGACTGAAAATCAGAGGTCAAGACTACAATGAAATCCATAGCTCTTCAGCAGCAAAGCCAAAATTAAACTTCACCTCTCCTGAAACTGAGCAGCATTTTTCTTAATATGCCATTGTAAAGGTGAGTATTTTCTGAAAAGACACAAGACCTAAAAACTGTTTAATTTATGCCTCAAAACGAGTTTTCTTTCTCAACCAACAGACAAAAACCTAGTCATTACAGTTTGCAAGGAATCACTGATGTCCCTGCTTGCTCCTTACTTTCATCCAGCTTCATCTGTCTTTGCTACTGCAGTGGTGATTATTTGTCTTCTCTTTGAATAAACAGCCAACTCACAGTAACATAAGTAAATTTAATCTATTTTCAGTGTACAACACAGCTGGCAGTTTGATGAATCTTATTTATCACGTAAAACAATTTGTTTTTAATCTAAGAGGCTCACAGATTTGAAAACTTGTCCCGGGCAATTTATTTCTAGAGAAAACTATGGCATCTCATATAATTACTTCCTATCTGATGTGAATTGATTTGACTCTGTCAGAACTTTCTAGATCCTGCTAAATTATTCATTTTTGCTGACTCTTTTTTCAAAACATAAGCTGTGCCAATAAAACAAGAACATTTACCCAAATGATCTAAAATATCTTTAAATTTTTTTATTTAAAAAGTTTTTTAAAAAGACTACTAGTCTTGAAAACTGAGTCACAGAAATGAAGGAGACTATTTCTTTTTTACTATTAAGCATATTTACATCTGAGTCATTTTTAGCCACATGAGATAATTTCCCCTCTCACAGGAAATCTAACGATCTGTCTTGATCAACTAATTCCATCATTTGGTCAGCTCCATGATCAAGAAAATCTGCATCTTCTCATAATGTTGGTTAGACTGAATTACTCTGATAAGAGCCTCTGATTTCTGGAGAGTTCAGAGACATTTAGAAGGTGGGAACTGTGATCTACCAGCATTCTACTCCGCTTTCATAAGAGGACTGGGGTGAGACTGCTTAATTGTGACCCCAATCTAGTTTACCTCTGCTGCATGGAGCCACAGAAGGATCACTCAGGGTAAAGAAAGTTGAAAAAAAAAAAAAAAGTCCTATCTTACATATATGCCCATTCTTTTACTAAATATCTGTTGACTATCATCTTAATAGGGATAGTGACATAGTATGAAACCATTTGGAAAAAATGTTAGGAAAATATGACTACATGTTCCTAAAAATGATTAAGCTTCATGAGGAAGGAATGTTGAAGGATGAGATAGGCTTCTTTTGCCAAACAGCCAAGTTGTTGAAGGAAATCCAAAGTGCTACTCCAGTGAACACTCAGATGATGAGAAAACAAAACAGCCTTATTGCTAATATGGATAAAGTTTGTATAGTCTGCATAGAATATTAAACCAGCCACAATATCCCCTTAAGACAAAGCCTAATCCAGAGCAAGGCCTAATCTCTTCAATTCTATGAAGGCTGAAAGAGGTGAGAAAGGTTACAAAAGAAAAGTGTGAAGTTAGCAGAGGTTTATTTAGGAGGTTTAAGGAAAGAAGCTGTCTCCATAACATAAAAGGCAAGGTGAAGCAGCAAGTGCTGAAGTGGAAGCTGCAGCAAGTTATCCAGAAGATCTAGCTAAGATAATTATTGAGTGTGGCTCCACGAAACAACAGACTTTCAAAACTGTAGACAAAACACCTTCTATTGGAAGAAGATGCCATCTAGGACTTTCATAGCTAGGAAGAGAAGTTGATGCCTGGCTTCAAAGCTGCAAAGGACAGGCTGACCCTCTTGTTAGGGGTTAATGCAGCTGGTGACTTTAAGTTGAAGCCAATGCTCATTTATCATTCCAAAAATCCTAGCGCCCTCAAGAATTGTGCCAAATCTACTCTGTTTGTGCTCTGTAAATGGAACAGCAAAGCCTGGATGACAACACATCTGTTTACTGAATATTTTAAGCCCATTGCTGAGAACTACTGCTCAGAAAAAAAAAAAAAAAATTCATTGTAAAATATTACTGCTCTTTGATAACTCACCTGGTATCTCAAGAGCTCTGATGGAGAAAGACAAGGAGATTCGTGTTGCTTTTATGCCTGCTAACAAAATGTCCCTTCTGCAGTCCATGGATCAAGGAGTCATTTCGACTTTTAAGTCTTATTATTTAAGAAACACATTTTGTGGAGTTCCCCTCGCGGCTCAGCAGAAACAAATCTGAGTAGGAACTATGAGGCTGCGGGTTCGATCAGTGGGTTAGGGATCCGGCGTTACCATGAGCTGTGGTGTAGGTCGCAGACTCAGCTCAGATCTGGCGTTACTGTGGCTCTGGCGTAGGCCTGCAGCTACGGCTTTCATTAGACCCCTAGCCTGGGAACCTCCATATGCCACGGGTGCAGCCCTAAAAAAAAAAATGAAAGAAAGAAAGAAAGAGAGAGAGAGAGAAAGAAAGAAAAGAAAAGAAAGAAAGAAAAGAAAAGAAAAGAAAAGAAACATATTTTGTAAGACTATAGCTGTTAATTCCTCTGATGGATCGGGCAAGTAAAGTAAGAACCTTCTGGAAAGGATTCACCATTCTAGATGTCATAAAGAACAGCTATAATTCATGTTTAGAGGGTCAAAACAGCAACATTAATAGGAGTTTGGAATAAATTGATTCCAACTCCCATGTGTAACTTTGAGGGGTTCGAGACTTTGGGGAAGGAAGTAACTGCATATTGTAGTGGAAACAGGAGGAGAACTAGAAGAGTCTGAAGATGTGACTAAGTTGCTGCAATCTCATGATAAATTTTGAACAACTGAGGAGTTGCTTCTTATGGAACAAAGTGGTTTCTTGACACGGAATCTATTTCTGGTGAAGATGCTGTGAAGGTTATTGAAATGACAATGAAAGATTTAGAATACAACATTAACTTAGTCCATAAAGCAGCAGCAGGCTTTAAGAGGACTAACTCTGATTTCGAAAGCAGTTCTATTGTGGGTAAAATACTATCAAAACAATATTGCATGCTACCTTGAAAGTAAAAGTCAGTTGATACAGACCATCTCACACTGGTCAGAATGGCCATCATTAAAGAGTCTATAAATAATAAATGTGGCAGAGGATGTGGAGAAAGGGACCCCTCCTACACTGGTGGGAATGTTGGTGCGGCACTATGGAGAACAGCA
Organism: Catagonus wagneri; assembly: GCA_004024745.2. Classification (NCBI taxonomy): domain Eukaryota; kingdom Metazoa; phylum Chordata; class Mammalia; order Artiodactyla; family Tayassuidae; genus Catagonus; species Catagonus wagneri. The sequence continues at coordinate 6,231,079 of PVHT020000078.1, read as the reverse complement.
TGGCGGTTCCTCAGAAAACTAAAAATAGAACTACCATATGACCCAGCAATCCCATTCCTGGGCATATATCTGGACAAAACTATAATTCAAAAAGATACATGCACACCAATGTTCATTGCAGAACTATTTACAAGAGCCAAGAGATGGAAGTAACCTAAAGGTCCACCGACAGAAGAATGAATAAAGAAGATGTGGGTGTATATGTGTGTGTGTGGGGGGGGTGCTATGGAGTATTAGCCATCAAAAAGAATGAAGTAATGCCATTTGCAGCAACATGGATGGACCCAGAGATTATCACACTAATGAAGTCAAAAAGAGAAAGACAAATGTTATATGATACTCCTTATATGTAGAGTCTAAAACATGACACAAATGAACCTATCAAACAGAAACAGACTCACAGACATAGAGAACAGACTTGTAGTTGCCAAGGAGGTGGGGGAGGGATGGACTGGGAGTTTGGGTTAGTAGATGCAGACCACTACATACAGAAGGGATAAACAACAATTTATCACAGAAATTAACACAGCACTGTAAATCAGCTATACTTCAATTCTAAAAACTCAACTGATACGGCACACCTCAATGCTGTATTATTTTAAGAAACTTCCAAATAACCCAACCTTCAGCAACCTCCACCCTGATCAGTAGGCAGCCATCAACATCAATGCTAGACCCTCCATCCACGAAAAGATTATGAGTTGCTGAAGGCTCAAATGATGGTTAGCTTTTCATAGAAATAAAGTATTTTAAAGTTAGGATAGGTATATTTTTTTGACATTATGCTATTGCACACTTAACAGCAGAGTACAAACATAACTTTCACATGTACTGCGACACCAAAAAGTTGATGTGACTTGCTTTATTGCAATATTTGCTTTACTATGGTGGTCTAGAACTGAACTAGCAATACCTCTAAAGTGTGCGCGCATACATGTATTGCTCATTGTTTCGTAGCAGTAGGATCAAAAAGAAATAATCCTTTTTTGTTTTGTTTTATTTTTCTCCAACTGATTTTATTTCACTTACCAAAATACCTTTAAGGTCCATCCATATTGTCACAAATGGCAAGATTTCATCTTTTTTTAACGGCTGAGCAGAATTCCTTTGCATATATATTCCACACCTTTATTCATTGATCTGTCAATGGGCACTTAGCTCTTTCCAAATTAGTGTTTTCATATTCTTCAGATAACTAACTAGAAGTGGAATAGCTGAGATAAGTCTCTTGAGGGCAGAAAATAGTTGGGTCTTGTTTTTTAATCTATCCAGCCATCTGTGTCTTTTAATTGATGAACTGAATTCATCTACATTCGGGAGATTACTGCTAAAGGAGGACTTAGTACTGCCATTTTAGCTTTTGTTTTCTGGTTGTTCTATATCTCCATTGCTTCTTTTTCTTTGTGTTTCTGCCTGCCATTGCAGACTTATGATTTTCTATGACTTCCCCCATTTCCTCTTTTTTATATTCTTTGTTTCTCTGCTCTAAATTTATGCTTTGTGGTTATGAGGCTTGTATAAAACATCTCATAGATAAAATAGTCCTTCTCCTGCTGATAGCAGCTTCTTTTCATTTGCCTATATGGGTCCCATCCTTTTCCTCTTTCCCTCTTAGGTTTTTGTTGTCTCAAATTAACCTTTTTAAAGTTGTTAGTACATTACCAAGTTGAAGTAGCTATAGATATTTTAAAGCTTTTTTCCCCTTTAACCTTTAGGCTATAATTTTCGAAGCTTTTTGAGCAACTACTATGCTCATGCTAATTTGCTCACACTAATTTTTAGCCCTATGAATCATTGTACAGATGAAAAAAACTGAGGCTCAGAAACAGAAACTGACCCAAAGATGGCACAGTCAATAGGCCATAGAACTAGGGTTCAAATAGAGGCATGCCTGCAATATTTCTATACTGTGAGAAAGGCCTCTTGCAATAAGGTCTTGAATTATAAAACTCACTGAACTAAATAAATGGAAGCAGACTCAGGCTAAACAAGCCAATTTATTCCTGATTTGGGTGTCAAAGTCAAGAATCGATCAAAAGAACTCTCTCTGGATAGGAAAATCTCAGGAACAATACAGGATAAAAAAGGTTTTTTTGACAATCAAGATAAAATACCTTATTTAAAATAGAAAAAAAAAAAGGTGCTCCAAAGAAATGACTGCATTCTTTCCATAGTAAAAGATTAAGCATGGCATTCCTGTTAATGCTCCTGCATGTGTAAACTTTCCTCATGGATCCTCTTCTGAAAGAAGCTTTGGAGGAAGGAGATGTCTCCAACACCATGAAGATTGTACAGCAGCGGTTCAGAAGATAAAGGGGAAGAAATGGGTTTTTTCCAAAGTACTTTCAAATCAGAACATGGTTTTTTTTACGGTAAAGAGTCAAGGAGTGGAAAGGTTCAAGGCAAATGGGAGACAGGGCGGGAGGGAGAATTTTACTGTGTAACTTTTTATATTTCCTGATTTTTGAGTCATGTGAATACACTACATAGTCAAAAAAATTAAACCCTGGAAAACTTGTCTAAAAGTCAACTCTAACCAAGTGTTCCAGCTGCACCACGTAACAACAGAGTAAAAAACTAGTGAAAACCAAATAGAATAAAGTTCTTTCCCTTCCATAATGCTTATCCTCACACTATGAATGGTCTCTCAAAACATGTCAAATTTCAAAACATCTCAAAATTCATTGCTTCACCCTAAAGAACTAAAGTAAAATCTTTACAATGGCTAAACCAGGAGGCCAATGAAAATGAGAATAATTTAGTGATTTATTTAAATCTATTTGCTGAAATCCATGTAAAAGACAGTCCCTGTGTGTCACACATCAATGCCAGTTTAGCCCTGGTCTCCACTTACCTTTAGGAAGAGCAGGTTTAATGGCCATCCTGCCAACCAGGCATTCTTTCAGCATGGATTCATAGTTGACCCAACGATGAACCTGGTGTGGAAGAAAAATGACAGAAAAGCAACATGGCTCTACCACCAACAGACGCCCTAGATTTTTTCTGATCAAAACTAATAAACATGCTTAGGAGTTCCTGTTGCAGCTCAGCGGGTTATGAATCCATGGGGATTCGGGTTTGAACCCTGGCCTCGCTCAGTGGATTAAGGATCCAGCGTTGCCATGAGCTGTAGTGTAGGTCACAGATGTGGCTTGGATCCCATGTTGCTATGGCTGTGGCATAAGCCTCAGCTGTAGCTCTGATTCAAGCCCTAGCCTGGGAAATTCCTTATGCCACAGGTACAGCCCTAAAAAGAAAAAATAAAAATATTTTAGACCAAAAATTAAATATTCTTACACTGTGCTAAAAAACTAAGTAGATTCAATTATCAACAAGGGAATGACAGAATGGTAGCATACAGAGACTGTTTAGAACAATGTTCTCAAAGCACTGTCTACAGACCTCTGGAGACTCCTGAGTCCTTTCAGGTATCTGCGAGGTCTCCATTAATTTTATAATAAGACTAAGATATCATTTGCCTTTTTCACTGTGTTGAAAAAGCAATGGTGAGTAAAACTCTTTACATCTTAGCACAAATCAAGGCACTGGTCAATCATTATATTCTTCACCACCACACACTCTAGGGGGTGGAGGGAGTTGGTTTCGTTTAAGAATATCCAGAATCCCCATCGTGGCTCAGCGGAAATGAATCTGACTAGTATTCATGAGGATGCAGGTTCAATCCCTGGCCTCGCTCAGTGGGTTAAGGTTCTGGCATTGCCCTAAGCTGCGGTATACGTTGCAGACTCCATGGATCTGGCTTTGCCATGGCTGTGGTGTAAGCTGACAGCTAAAAAAACAAAAAAAAAAAAAGAAGAAGAATATCCTTCATAAAGTAGGAAAAACAACTTTCTTAAACCTCAACCCTTGGAGCTCCCATCATGGCTCAGCAATTAACAAACCCAACTAGTAACCATGAGGACATGGGTTTGATCCCTGGCCTCACCGCTCAACAGGTTAAGGATCTGGCGCTGTCGTGAGCTGTGGTGTAGGTCACAGACGTGCCTCAGATCTGGCGTTGCTGTGGCTGTGGCGTAGGCCAGAGGCTACAGCTCCAATTAGACCCCTAGCCTGGGAACCTCCATAAGCCGTGGGTGCAGCCCTAAAAAGACAAAAACAAAAACCTCAACCCTTGATTACAGATCTTTTTTATATGCTCTGTGACAAAATGGGAAGTTCTCAAAAACACTTCACTGCAAAGATGACTGTCCTGAGGAAAAAAACACTTAGGCAACTGTTTGATTTTCATATTAAACCATGTTTCTCCTTGAAAAGGCTGTTTTTATGTAAAAGAAAAAGAACGACCAATAAACTAGTTATTCAGACATTTTCTTTAAAATGAACAAGTGAGACTGTCACTTCATGGAAGACCACTGACAATACCTGTTGCAGACCTACTGGTGGGAATTAATCTTTGGGGAGGGCACCTTCTCAATAAACATTAAAAGCCTTAAAATATGTAGCTCTTCCACTCAGTCATTCAGGGCTCTACCTGAGAAAATATTTGCATACATACAAAGACGCAGTGACCACAATACTCATCATAGCACTGTTCATATCAGCAAAATAGCGGGAACAACCTAAAAGTCCAATTGTAAAATCCCAGTAAAGGAAAACTAATATATTATTCAAGAAAATGCTATATAATCACTAACATAATCAGGTCAGATAATACCGATACCAGAATCTTTAAGTATGTTCCTAGTTAAATAATACACACTAAAATAGCAAATACATAAAAAATATATATGTAATTACAAATGGGCACTCACTAGTTAATATAAACTGAAATTTTATTTTCCAAATACTTATGGAGTATCCAGTAATGTTAAAGTACCATCTCGGGGACTATGGGGTTAACAGATGAAGAAGAAAGATATTCAAGGAGGTGAGGGGTATGAGCCTGTCAATCATTAAACTGGTGATTTGCTCAAAGCACTTCAGTTTGCTCAAAGCAAGTTCATGTTGAGAATATTTACCTTGATACATTATTTTTAGGCCCTCAAACGCCAGACTAATGACTTAAATTTATTACACTGTTAATGGGGAGCCTCTGAGAGTTGTACAGCAAAGCGTTAGGATGGCTATTTTTAAGAATACTATTTCAGGAGTTCCCGTCGTGGTGCAGCGGAAACGAATCCAACTAGGAACCGTGAGGTTGCAGGTTCAATCCCTGGCCTTGTTCAGTGGGTTAAGGATCTGGCGTTGCTGTGAGCTGTGGTGTAGGTTGCAGACACGGCTCAGATCCCACATTGCTGTGGCTGTGGTGTAGGCCAGCAGCTGTAGCTCCAATTACGCCCCTAGCCTGGGGACCTCCATATGCTGCAGGCGCTGCCCTAAAATGACCAAAAAAAAAAAAAGACAAAAAAAAAGAATTCTATCCTAGCTGTCATGTTATCTAAACTGGTACTGAAGGGGCTATCAGGACAGTATTAAAATATTTGGGCTAGAGAGGATGAGGACCTGACTTAAGGTAGTGAGAAGAGAGGAAAGGGTGCAATGTTTAAAGACAGTGTCACATGATTCCTCCAGTGTTTGGATATTGAGGCACATTTGTTACCAAGGCTGTAGTGCCAGAATCATAGCCCTCCCCTCTGAGTTTCTGGAAGCTAACTATCCATTTCTGAGTTTCAGGCCCAATTACAAAAGGAGAAAGTGTAACCAAGCTACATGCCCTGTGGGGCTCTTAGGCACACAAGCCTTTCTGTGTCCTCCATTTCTGGTTTTTAGAGAATAAGCCTCAGCCTCCATGACCTTCCCTGAGTTCCAAAGGGCAGTTGCTAATCAGGGAAGGAAGGGGATCCAGAGACCAGGGGGGAGCAGTCAAGAGACAATAGTGAAGCCCTGGGGCAGGGTCCTGGTTCCTCCTCAAAGAACATACATAATATCTTTGGGCCTTTCTGTAGAACTAAAACCCCCCAACAAATGGAGGAACTACTTGATGAAGCATTCTTCACTCTGGGAAGAAGGAGGACCACCAGAACCAGTCCTGGGGCCACTAAACACCAGCTTTGAAAGACAATGCAAGTTTGCCTCTACCCTGATCCTTATCTGTGGCTCTATATTCTACTCCCCCAACTATAAAACCACCTCTTAACCACTTCCAAGGGGAGGCAGGCACAGTCTTTAAGGCGTTAGCTTGATGCAGCTCCCTTTGTCTGGCAAAGTAATAAAGCTATCTTTTTCTCCTTCAACCAAAACTCTGTCTCTAAGTTTCTATTCAGCAATGGTAGACAGAGGCCGAGTTTCAGCAAAAGAAGCTGTAAGGAGAAAAATAAGAACTGGTGAAAAACAACTAGGCCAAGATGGCAGAAGACCTGACCTCCAATGGACCTTGAGTCCTCATTATACATTCACCGTAATATATTAGCATGAAAAATGGCACACCCACCAGTGCCAGGACAGTTGACAACTGCCATGACAACAACCAGAAGAGCCCACAAAAGGAATGAAAAGATGTGTCGCCTCAGTTCTGGGTCCAAACCACACCCCTGTTCTCGGATAAGTCGTGAATATTCCTCCTTCTCTCTTACTTCAACCTCCCTACATATATATGCTGTCTCAGCCTGAGTCAGGTTGAGAAGTTGACCTGTGAATCTTACTTCTTCACTCTCTGGCCACTGACTAAAGCTTGTGCTATTCCAATCTCAGCACTGGTTTTGTTACTAGTTTTGCAAATACGAACAGAAAAAGAACCTCCCTAGCTGAGACAAGGGGTCTCGGCCAAGGCTAAGATCCTGGCACAGGTCCAGTTGATTGATTCTGTAACACAATGAGAAAAGGCAAAGATTACTTAAGTGGTTTCAAGTCTCCATTACCAGAAACAAGATGCAGAGTAGGAAAAAGGCGGGGGGGGAGATGAGTTGATATTATTTGAGGGCAAACTGATTTCAAGTGCCAACAGGTTATCAACTGCCCATCATACACTTGGAAAGACATAAAACAAGAAGTCAGAAGTGAGATCAAAGCTAGAGACAGAAACCTAATACTAAAGAGATTACTGGAGTTCCTGTTGTGGCTCAATGGTTACGAACCCAACTAGTATCCATAAGGACGTGGGTTTTATCCCTGGCCTTGCTCAGTGGGTTAAAGATCCCATGTTGCCATGAGCTATGGTGTAGGGTGCAGATGTGGCTCGGATCCCACGTTGCTGTGGCTGTGGTGTAGGCCGGCAGCTGCAACTCCGATTCGATCCCTAGCCTGGGAACTTCCATATGCCGTGGGTGGCCCTAAAAAGCAAAAAAAAAAAAAAAAAAAAAGAGAGAGAGACAAAAGAGATTATTTAATATTCGGTGAACAACTCAAACACTAGACACAACTAAATTCTCAAATATTAGATATAAGAAGCTTCACCACAGTTTCTAGAATATAAAGTTGTTTATTTCTGTGGTGAGTGAAAGTCATAAATAAGCATCATTGGTCTTATTAAAGCTAAGAGGAATGCAGCAACCTGGCAACTAAAGTGTGGACAAAGAATGCAGACTGCCATTTCAGTAAATAAGATGCTGCACCCATAAAACTATCAGCCACTGAAGCTGCCTCCCTCTGATGCACCTGAAGGGGAATTCAGGATGGAAAAAAATAGGATACTGGTCCTGGATAGCTAAAGGGCATATCAAAGGAATAATTTCAATAAGCGCAGACTCTTGCATCTTCCCATACATAGAAAAGCACTAAAATCATTAACTTGAGATGTCTGGGTTTTGTGATTAGTAGTAATCTTTTGATGTTCAGTTATATGTACAATTGTAACTGAGCAGGACGCAATGCAACCTACCCAGAACAGAACCCAGCCCTCCCACCATGTCCTCCACCCACCTTTGGCTATAGAAAACCTTGGTCAAAGATTAAATATAATCAAAGAAGTTAGAAAATACAGAAAGAAAGGAAAACAGTCAAGCAAGACAAAATAATAATAGTTCAGCCATTAAAGTCAAGGACCTTTAGTTCCTCCTCGAGGGCTAGAGATAATACTCTGAGGCATATCCTTTGAGTTATACTCAAAAGAGGTTGCAGATACTGAAACCCCCACCAGGTGGGAGAAGTTAACTGCATGCTGCCCGCAGGCATGTGGACCCCAGGTCCGTTGGAATCAGAAGGTTGATAATGCTGACTCCCGATTACCTCACCACCAGCCAATCAGAAGAATGTCCACAAGCTGATCACATACCCACAACCCCTCTCCCTCACCCTGTCTTTAAAGAGCCTTTCCCTCTTTAAAGGGTTTAAGTGGGGGATGGAGTGGGAGGCTGGGGTTAGTAGATATAAGCTACATGCAAGGAGGTGATAATCAACAAGATAGCTATTGTATAGCAGGGAGAACTATATTCAATGTCCTATGATAAAAGAATGAATAGAAGATGGAAAAGAATATTTCTAAAAAAAAAATGACTGTGTAGATATAACCAAATCACACTGGTGTACAGCAGAAATGAACACGACATTTTTAAATCAACAATATTTCAATTACAAACAAAAAAAAACAAAGAAGCCTTCCCTAAGAGCCTCCCTGGAATTGGGGTCTTTCAAGTGCTTAGCTGCCCTGGGCCCCTTGCCCGGTTCCTGCAATAAATGTTGCACTTTCCTTCACCACCACCTGGTGTCAGTAGACTGGCTTTATCGCACACAGGTGAGTGGACCCAAGTTTGGTTAGTAATGCATTGGACAACAGTAATTTTCTCCAACCCAGGAAAAACATTAACAGCAAATAGGATTCAGCTATTCCAGAGGATGCATCTAAGTACAGTAAAATACAAAAACAAATTATGTTTCTGGCATCTTGGTCAAAAAAATAAATCCTAAAATGAATGAGAAAATAAGAGGAACAGAAATCAAATTTCACTCGTTCAGAAAGCAACACTAAAAATAATCCAATCTGATTAAGGTGTCTCAAATGGTAAAAATCCAGACCTACAATATGGCTAATCATCACCAAGATACAAAAGATAGTATATGTAAGACAAAGGCAAATTTGTATTCTCCTCAAGATAGTTGTTTCAAAATAACAGTTTAGGGAGTCCCGTCTTGGCTCAGTGGTTAACGAATCCGACTAGGAACCATGAGGTTGCGGGTTCGATCTCTGGCCTTGCCCAGTGGGTTAAGGATCTGGCGTTGCCGTGAGCTGTGGTGTAGGTTGCAGAAGCGGCTCGGATCCCATGTTGCTGTGGCTCTGGGTAGGCCGGCAGCTACAGCTCCGATTTGACCCCTAGCCTGGGAACCTCCATATGCCGTGAGTACAGTCCTAGAAAAGGCAAAAGGACAAAAAATAAATAAATAAAAAATAACAGTTTAGCCAATTGATAGCAATTAACACATTCTATGTCATTTTTAAATAGTATGAGCTAATTGTTTTTAATAAATATAAGGGATAAAAGTAATTTTAATTTTTTGACACATACATACTGAATCTCTGCTACCACTCAAGAAAAATATGGTCTTTTCTACTCATTAATGAGCTTTCTACATTATATGCAGATTCAGTACGGCAAGACAGGCCGATTTATATAACAATCCCCAAATAAGAAAAGACCAAGAGCAAAGAAGCCGAGTGACCTGTTCTTTCCTCTCACTGCCTCCTCTAAGTCAATCATCACCAGTATCAAAATTGATCAAATCAGTAAACAGTTGCCAGCAGAGGAGGCAGCAAGCCCCCAAGAGGAGACTCCAAGATACAGATTTGGGAGCATCTCTGAAATGTTAGTAAGATAATTCAAAGGCAAATTAAATGAACAGTGGCTACTTATGAGCATCCTCCCACACATCTCAACTGAAGCCAACACATCTGAAATTAATGGAACTATTTTCTTCTTATCACTGTCCCACCACAGAACCTAAGAAGTACTCTTCCACTGTGATAGAACGACTGCGTTCAGTACCTTACCTGGTCAAAAAGGTCAGTACCATCTGATCCTGCTGCTCTCATAAGTTCATCTTCTCCACCAGGATGATACTCCATATACGGGCTGACATTATAAACCAACCCTGTATCAAATAAGGAGAAATAATACCCTAAATGAACTTCTTTAAAGACGTACAAGTTAGAAATAGAAGTTTCAATAAATCTTTCCAAATATGTCCCACTTAACAAACCATGATTTGGAAGTATTAAGAATATAAAGGGTCTGAGGTTTCACCATACTTGCAAGCTAACAAGTTAGCCTGCCAGTTTCATGGGTCCTTACAAAAAGCATAAGACACCTAAGTTAAAGACAAAGGACAGCTTAGTTACATCAATAGCAGCAGTAACTAGAATATCAGCATCTGCATGAACTCCCTGATCCCCAGTTCCCACAGAGCTACTTCCCAAGGAAGTGAATTTTTTTCCTTTTTTTTACTAGATAGTGGACAAATCTAGCCTTCAATATACCTTAAGAGTGCAATGAGGACAAAACCCGTTCCTTCTATAATTACTTCCACGAATTTAAATAACCTTGGATAACTTAAAATGTTCATTCTAAATAATCTTGGAAGGAAAGGAGAAGTTGAATTTCAGACCCAAGAAGCACACTACAGTTTTTCCACCAGTTTAATTTTGGAAAATAACCTTGTCCAAATTTCTTTATAAAATTGTTCAAAGGCAATTTAGGCAACAAAAGGAAATAACTTCACAAAAATCTCTATTTTAGCAGTCCTCCAACTAAGTCAGGGGAGGAAAAAAAAAAGCTGGCAGAGTTCCCTCTTCTATCCTTCACCATATATCTTTCCTCACCAGTTTTAGAAAGAAATTTTGCTATTTTTAATGCTCCAAAATCCACAAACCACAAATGTTAGCTGTAATGTTTAGAATCAGCATCATTCCCAATGGGCTTTTACAGATAGAGAATGTCTTCAAAGCAAAAGAATTCCAACCTTTTTCTGCAATCAAACCTTGACTCAGGTTCTTGAGTTTCTCAGGAAAATGAATCTGTAAAACATGATCATCTAACCTTCTGTGACAGAATTCCATGTGTTTCAAAGCAACCAGCAGAAAGATGACTAAGCTACCAGCTATCCTGGATTAGCATAGAAAGTCTTCTCTGCTGCCTTTTTTTTTTTTTTTGACCAGTGCTATTCACTAATCTTGTGTCCAGGGATATTTCATTTTTGTAGGCTCAGAAATCCTATCAGTAAAGTAATAATTCCTCCATATATTTCAGATATTAAACATAAAATTATTTAATCTATGTAAAAATATCATTAAGCGGGCCATTTTAACTTGATTGACAAAATCCTTGGCTTCTGTATCCTTGGTCATGAATTTGTACCTTTTCTTTTCTTTTTTTTTGTCTTTTTGCCTTTTATGTAGGGCCGCACCTGCGGCACATGGAGGTTCCCAGGCTAGGGGTCTAACAGGAGCTGTAGCTGCCGACCTTCGCCAGAGCCACAGCAATGCGGGATCCAAGCCGCGTCTGCAACCTTCACCACAGCTCACGGCAACGCCGGATCCTTAACCCATTTCCTTTTTTTTTTTTAATGATTTTTTTTTTCCATCACAGCTAGTTTACAATGTTCTGTCAATTTTCTACTGTACAGCAAGGTGACCCAGTCACACAGACATATATACATTCTTTTTCTCACATCATCCTCCATCATGCTCCATCATAAGTGACTAGGTACAGTTCCCAGTGCTATACAGCAGGGTCTCATTGCTTAGCTATTCCAAAGGCAATAAATAGCCTTTTAGATGGACCCTTCTCTTCTCATAATCTACCTTCCTTTCTGATGGAGGAGAATCATTCTGGACCTTAAGAACTTCCCATCTTCTTCAAACGGACAAAACTAGAAACGCCTATAAAACTCCTCACTATAAGAAATTACGATTGTTAGTGTCTCGGCCCAAGAAGTGTTAAATCTAATAACACTTGGCAGTATTAGTAATTTAGTAATTATGAGATAACCTCAGTTCCAAAATGCAATGCGTGCATTTCCTCTGGTCCAGAGGCTTACTCTCCCCTATTTTGCTTCCTCCTTCTGATCTCCTTTTCTTTTCCTTTTCAAAAGCATTTCCTAGGAGTTCCCATTGTGGCTCAGTGATAACGAACCCAACTAGTACCCATGAGGATGTGGGTTTGATCCCTGGCCCCCGCTCAGTGGGTTAAAGATCCAGCATTGCCACGAGCTGTGGTGTAGAGGTCACAGACGTAGCTGGGATCTGGAGTGGCTGTGGCTGTGGCGTAGGCCGACAGCTGGAGCTCTAATTCAACCCCTAGCCTGGGAACCTCCATATGCCAAGGGGCGGCCCTAAAAGGCCAAAAAAAAAAAAGGTTCTTTGAGGTCCTGGAGTTCCTTCATAATTCAGAGAGTTAAGGATCCAATGTTGTCACTGCTATGGCTCTGGTTATAGCTGTGACACAGGCCTGATCCCTGGCCCAGGCAGGCACGGCCAAAAAAAACAAAGTTCTGTGGGGTTCTCAGTAATTTTCAAATTAGTAATGAGATCTTAAAACCAAGAAGTTTGAGAATTACGGCTGTAACTAAAAGTGGTATTTTTATAACTGAATTTTAAAATAATCTTTGCATTAAAATTGAAATATAAATCTAACTCCAGAACCTCACATACTCATTCATTCAACAAAAATTTATTTAATGTCTATCATGTATGCACAAAGTATTACTATTTATTTCATTCTGTTGGCTCTAAAATAATGGTTCGTCACTACAGTTCGTTTTATCAGCTCTAAAATAAGTGAAGGAAAAAGGTATGTTCACATAATGACATATTTTACCACATTCAAATAAACACATTCATTTTTCCAAGTACTGTGACTACTTTGCCATCTTGTGTTCAGTAAAGAAACTGCACATTATTTTCATTACATGTCTGATGTTTATCTAGTTCTAACAACTGCTGTGAAAGGGTGTTAAAATATGCAACAACAGTTAGTGGATTTGAACTCTGTTAGTTCTATTAATGTTTGCTTCATGTATTCTGAAGCTCTTATGAGACATAAACAGTCTTCCTAATGAAGTGATCCTTTCAAAACTATGAAATGTCTTTACCTCTATCTAGCAAGATTCTTTGTCTGGTAGTAGTTTTCACCTGACATTAATATAGTCCAACCTTATTTTGTTCACTGCTTGGATAGTATATTTTTTCTATATATTTATTTCAACCTGTGTCTTTATATTTAAAGTGTATCTCTCATAGATATATAGTTAGGTCTTGATACACATACACAAACAGAAAAATTCTTTTAATTAGAATAGCTGGTCCACATTTATTTATTTATTTATTTATGCTTTTTAGGGCCACACCCACAGCATATGTAGATTCCCAGACTAGGGGTCGAATTGGAGCTGCGGCTGCCGGCCTACGCACAGCCACAGCAACGCAGGATCCGAGCTACGTCTGCAACCTACATCACAGCTCACAGCAATGCCAGATCCTTAACCTACTAAGCACGGCCAGGGATCAAACCCACAACCTCATGGTTCCTAGTCAGATTCGTTTCCACTGCACCACGACAGGAACTCCACATATACTTATTTATTGATGTGACTGAATTTTGAGTGACCATCTTATTAGTGTCTCCCCCAGCCCCAAGTTTTCTTTTTTTTTTTCCTCCAAGTTTTCTATTCGTGTCTGTTTCTCGTTCCCTGGTTTCTTTTGCGGTGAACAAATACTTTTTTAAATTTCATTTTATTTTATCTACTGGCTTTTTAATATACCTCTTTGCATTATATTTTAAGTGACTGTTCTGGGACTATAATATATATCCTTAGGTTTAACCACTTATGCTTGTGTTAATTACCACTTCACGTGTAATTTAAGAACTATTCACCACGCTCCATCCTGATACTTTATGCAATACCACAATACAATGTTATAGTTATTGCTTTAAAAAGTCATATATTTTTTAAAAGATAAGAGGAAAAAAAGTAATCCTAGCTCTGTCCTCACATACTATTTCCTAAGATGTGAGCGTGCATCTGATATTATTACAATTTCCTTTACAACTCCTTGTAGTGTATGTCTGCTAATACAAAATTCTTAGTTTACCACCCCCCAAAAATTTCTTTCTTTCCTTTTTTTTGTCTTTTGTCATTTTAGGGCTGCACCCACAGCATGTGGAGGTTCCCAGGCTAGGGTCTAATTGGAGCTGTAGCCGCTGGCCTATGCCACAGCCACAGCAATGCAGGATCCAAGGCTCATCTGCAACTTACACCACAGCTCACAGCAACACCGGATCCTTAACCCACTGAGCGAGGTCAGGGATTGAACCCACAACAACCTCATGGTTCCTAGTCAGATTCATTTCTGCTGAGCCACAACGGGAACTCCCCCCCAACAGAAATTTCTAATGCATCTGCATTAATGTATGGTGCTACTGTAATCTGATTTAAAATTTTGATTTACAATGCCAGATCCAAGCTGCATCTACGACCTATACCATAGCTCATGGCAATGCTGGATCCTTAATCTACTGAGCGAGGCCAGGGATAGAACCCATGTCCTCATGGATGCTAGTCTGGTTCGTTAACCACTGAGCCACAATGAGAACTCCTAGTTTTTGTTGGGTTTTTTTTTTTTTTTTTGGACCACCCTGCAGCATATGGAATTCCTGGGCCAGGAATCAGATCTAAGCCACAGATGCAACTTACACCCAACTGTGGCAAAACAGGATCTTTTAACCCTCTATGCAGGGCTAGGGATGGAATTTGCATCCTTGATGTTGCAGAGACTCCTCAGATCCTGCTGTGCCACAATGGGAACTACCCATAAAATTTTTGGAAAAAGCAATCTCTCTCTTATCCTGCAATGTTCCAAGTAAACCCTACTGCATTACAGTAATCACATACTTTAAGAGAAAGGTGGGGATTAAGTGAATAAATTAGAAACTCCATATACCTGCTTTAGCCATCATTCTAGGCCAATGCCCCCATTTCATAGTCAGCTGCCAGCCAGGTACTCTTTTTACATCATCATTTTTAGAATGTGACTAGACTCAGAACACCTAAACATGAAGCAGAACTGCTACTATGCACTCAAAAAAAAAAAAAGTCCTCAAAATATTAGCTATAAAAACCCATACCAAAGTGTGTATCATCTAAAGAGACTGTATCTCTATGAGCCCAACCAAGCTGAAATCTGAACTGATCTAAAAATGGGGCAATTGTTAGAAAATGAATACTTTTTAAAAAGGGGGAAAAATTTACACCATGATACCATACTTCCCCGTGGTACAGCTTTGATTAAAACTTGGGTCCAAACATTAGCTCTGACCTTCAAAGCTAAATTTGGCTTATATTTCCCTTAAGAAGGTACCATTAATATTTTAAATTAGAACAGCTAGGAAGAAAAAGACAGTAGCATTTAGTCCTGTGCTTTCTTCTACTTTCATGGAGGATTGTGTTAGAAATTACCAGTAATCTGTCTGGCTGACATTCATCCTACTTTGTTGCCTTTATCAATATCCTGGTTCACCTATAACCACCTGAACTTCTGTTAAGAGCTAAATGCTTTCCTAGTCCCACTTCAGTTCACTACACCCACCACCAGACTGACCTTTCCAAAGGCTTTTGCTGATCATATTGTCCCTACATGCAAGCACCTCCAATAGTTGGCACTGCCATTAAAATTAAGAGCATATTTCTCAGCTTGGTCTTCAAGGTCCTCCACAACCTGCCCTAATGTGTGTTTATAGTCATCTTTCTTATAATTCTCCAACAGGTAACCTAAGCTCCAAAATATATCTCCAGCTTTTCTGGGTCTAGACCCTTGGTTAGGCATTTCCTTCCACTTGGGTGTACTTTCCCCTCATTTCCGGCTGAAATCCTATCCACTGTTTCAAGGCTTATCTCCATCATGAAACCATCCCTGATTTTCCTAGCCCATGTGTCTCCCTCCCTGCAATCTGACATCACTTTCTTTTTTTCTTTTTTTTTTTTTTTGTCTTTTTAGGGCCACGCTCAAGTCATATGGAGGTTCCCAGGCGAGGGGTTGAATTGAAGCTGTAGCCACCGGCCTACACCACAGCCACGGCAAAGCCAGATCTGAGCTGCGTCTGCG
Organism: Catagonus wagneri; assembly: GCA_004024745.2. Lineage (NCBI taxonomy): Eukaryota > Metazoa > Chordata > Mammalia > Artiodactyla > Tayassuidae > Catagonus > Catagonus wagneri. The sequence goes on along the minus strand of PVHT020000078.1, from coordinate 6,215,091 downwards.
ACCTACACCACAGCTCTCGGCAACGCCAGATCCTTAACCTACTGAGCGAGGCCAGGGATTGAACCTGTGTCTTTGTGGATACCAGTCAGATTCGTTTCCGCTGAGCCACTATGGGAACTCCCTGACATCACTTTCTTTACCCCTTGTAGGGCACTTCCCTCAGGCTTGTCTAACAGCCATTTATCCTCTCCTGCTAGAGTAGAGGGTCCAAGGTAGGGCCTAAATCAAGTGTTAAATTATTAAAATTAAAATCCAAACTCTGTCAAAAAGGAAAAAAAAAAAGACATCTTACTTTGCAATGGGGAGGGAGGGGAAGCCTTATTATTAGTAGGGTAGACAACAGAAACTTTTTAGGAAATGTATCCTTAAATCAGCAACCTTACCAGGAGAGTATCATGCACTCAAGTCATGATAGGAGATACATAATTGGGAGCAATGTGTGTCACTTTTCAAACATAGCAAACCAGTCCTTGATCTCCATCAGTATATCAAGTGAATAATTAAGTATGATTGTATTATAACAATGCCTTATTTATCTAATAGCACTAGGATGTGCAGGGTTCACATGAGTTTTCTGGAAAAGTGGCTTCCTAACTGCAAAGAGATGCCTATAGCCTCAACTAGCTGAGAGATGTTCATGGGACTCTGATCTCCACTCCACCCAGGCCAGCAGAAGTTACTCAGGCAGAGTGGCGAGGTCATTTTATACCAGTTACCTGCACGAATAAATAAACAGGTATGCAATAAGGAGAGAAGGCAAGGAGGGTATTTAAAAAAGCCTATAAAATGGCCAAAAGAGCTTTTTGTATCTGACAGAATCTTCATTTCCAGGTTTATTTCCGTGATAAACTTTGAAGGGTCAAGTATCTGATCTTCCGTTTCAGAACAAGCTATGTCATCACCTACTGGAAGAGTCCATACCCTCTGCCACTGAAAAATATTCCACACTCTAATTGCTATGGATTGAAATGTGTACCCCTAAAATGCCTATGCTGAAGTCCTAACTACCAGTACTTCAGAACATGACTTTCTGGGGGTAGAGGATCAATGCAGACGTAATCAGATGCAGCAATGGTAGAGTAGGGCAGGCCCTTAATCCAATATGACCAGTGTCCTTACAAAAAGAGCACATACTGATAGAAACAAGCACACAAGAAGAATGTCATATACACAGATGAAGCCAAAGATCAGGGTGATGCTTCTGCAAGCCAAGCAGCTCCAAAGACTGCCAGTAAACCACCAGAAGAGAAGCAAGAGACGTGGAAGAGATTCTTCTTTAAGCCCACAGAAGGTACCCTGATGTCAAGTTTAGTCTCCAGAACTGGGAGATAATAAGTTTCTGTTGTGCAAGCCACCCAGTTTATGGTATTTTGTTTGGGCATCCCTAGCAAACTAACAGTGCCACTGGTGTCTTTCCATTTATCACATCACCAACCTACTGTGACAACCGCATACCTCTGCTTCAAGTAACCAAATTTCTTAAAAATGTTAAGTACTGCATCGTTCAACAAATACATACTGGGAGTTCTTGTTATGGCACAACAGAAAAGAATTCGACTAGGAACCATGAGGTTGCAGATTCGATCCCTGGTCTTGCTCAGTGGGTTAAGGATCCAGCATTGCCATGAGCTGTGGTATAGGTCACAGACACAGCTGCTGTGGCTGTGGTGTAGGCCAGTAGCTGTAGCTCCGAGTGGACCCCTAGCCTGGGAACCTCCATTTGCTGCAAATGCAGCCCTAAAAAGCAAAAAAAAAACAAACAAATACAGGGATTTTCCTTCGTGGCTCAGTGGTTAACGAATCCGACTAGGAACCATGAGGTTGCGGGTTCGATCCCTGGCCTTGCTCAGTGGGTTAAGGATCTGGCGTTGCCGTGAGCTGTGGTATAGGTTGCAGACGCAGCTCGGATCCCGGGTTGCTGTGGCTGTGGCGAAAGCCGGCAGCTACAGCTCCTGTTAGACCCCTAGCCTGGGAACCTCCACACGCTGTGGGTGCGGCTCTACATAAAGGCAAAAAAAGAAAAAAAAATACATACTGATGACCTCTACGTGCCGGGCACCAAGGACAGAGCAGGTGATGGACATGGTCCTTGACCTCGTACAGGTGACAGTGTCATCAGAATAACTGACAAACAAAAATCATACAATGATAAAATTACAGTTGTGATAACAGCAGTAAGTGACAAGCTTCCTTTCTTCTTTGAACAGAGAATAATGGACATACTGACCACTGTCTGGATGACTCAAGAACATTGTTATGGAGGCCCAATATACAGATGGAAACCCTTTACTATTTTGTTTGTTTTATAGCCGAACCACAGCATACGGAAATTCTGGGCCAGGGACTGAATCTGAGCCATAGCTGCAGTGATGCCAAATCCTTTAACCCAATGTGCCAGGCTGGGGATCAAACCCGCACCTCCTCAGTGACCCAAGCCACTATAGTTGGATTCTTAACCACCGAGCCACAATGCGAACTCCCCTTTATTGTTTTTGCTTCCCTCTCAGATGCCAGCTTTAGGACACCATGAGATCTACTTTCATCAACTGCAGTCCTATTTCTCTGCTCACCCTCTCCAATCTATCCACTTCTAGTTCGGGGATTCTAATTTGCTGTGGGCTAGAAAAATCAACTAACATTGCTAACAAACATAGTTTAAGTAATAAAAGTTGCTCAAATGAGAACTAATGATTTGACTTTAATGTAGGCATTCTGATTTACTTTAGATTCTCAGAGACATTTCATTCTGCAGAATTCTGTAACACAGCACAAAGGTAGAACATTATTCCATATAAACTAGGTGTTACTGAATAATTTTACTACTTTCATATTAAATTGCCTGGCAAACACTTCTTTTTTTACAAAGGTACTACAGTACAGGGGTGCTATGTAAACAGCAACTTAGGGAAGAAATACTGTCCAAATTCAGAATTACAGAATGTATTGCCCAGTGTTAGGTATATTTTTGTAACTTAATTGTGAATTATCCCACCAAATAACAGGACCATGGGGTTATAAAGCATTACAACTGGAAAGCCCAGTCAAAACCTTCTGCAGTACAGAATAAACACTACCTACCTCTTATGCATATCCAACAATCATCTTTTTTGTTGTGTTTTTTAAGTTCTTCTTCAGTTACTTCAATTAACCTGCCTTTTAGTCCTGTCAGGTCCTTTCCACTTTTGGTCAGTCGAATCCAATCCATGAGACTTCTGCCCTGTTTCAGAGGGACCTCAAAAAGGAAAAGGGAAGAACTCAATGTGGCTTCTTCAGGTGAGCAGCTTTCCCTTCCCCCTCCTGCTGCTGGACTTCAGGCCACTTCACTACTCTGATTCCCACTCGAAAAATAAGAGAACTCTAACAATTTTAAAAACCTCCTTACAGTGTTAAGAGTTATATTAGAATTGGAGTTCCCGTCGTGGTGCAGCAGAAACGAATCCGACTAGGAACCATGAGGTTGCAGGTTCGATCCCTGGCCTCGCTCAGTGGGTCAAGGACTCGGCTTTGCCATGAGCTGTGGTGTAGGTCGCAGACTCGGTTTGGATATGGCATTGCTGTGGCTGTGGTCAGCAGCTGCAGCTCCAATTTGATCCCTAGCCTGGGAACCTCCATATGCCACATGTGTGGCCATAAAAGGACAAAAAGACAAAAAAAAAAAGTTATATTGCAATTATTTACAGAACTCTATATAAAATACCTGGGCTATGAGGCAGGCCTTAGCACACAAACATCCATCCTAATGGATCATGGTAGAACAAGGATAATACTGAACCCAGAGTCAGAAAACAAGTTTTGGTCCTGGCTCTATCAGTATGTGTCTCCCTGAAAACAAGGAGGAAATCTCCCATGTGAAAGGTGTTACTGAATGCCCATCTGCACTGGGAGTAGAAAGACCTCCTTCTCACCAGAGATAGGATATTCAGGGCCAAGAAGCCTGTATAAACAAACCCTGTTACTTCTTTACTAATTTACCACCCAAGCCCAAACTTTGCTATCTCGCTAAATAAGTACACAAACCTAAGTTTCTTTATCCAATCAGTTCCTCTCAGATTTATTGTTCATCTAAAAAACAAATAAAAAATTAGTACTGATTGTTCTGCAAAGTATTATGTTTCTGTGTGCAGAAATTATATGAACTACCAAACCTATTTCACTTGTAATATTGATATCACTGATGGTGTGGAAATAAAAAAAAATTTTGATATGAAAATAAATAAATAAGTAGTATGAAAGCCGCCTGCTTTGGCCACTTTTAAGGTCCTATTTCTATGAGACCTCTGTGTTCATGAATTAAATTTCTTTTTCTCCTGCTAATCTGTCTTATGTCATTTTTTTTAAATTAGTACAGACACATGAACTGAAGAGCAATGAATAAAAGTAGAAACTTTCTCCTCCCCAACAGAGACCACATCTCCAGCATACAGGTAGATTCTCAACAAATATTTACTAGCGTTCATAGAAACAATAATAGTAATCATATTAAGGGCATACTCTGCACCAGGCATTGCGCATACGTAACAACCCCACAACAATCCATGAGGTTTGAATAAAAGCCTAAGGGCGAATAACATTTAATTAATGCTTACCATATACCAAAACTGTGCCAAGAGAAACATTATCTCAATCTTATGAACAACCCTGTAAAATGGGTACTATTATTCCCATTTACACCTGAGGAAACAGAGACTCAAAGAGATAGAATGATGGAATTGGAAAAAGAATGAGTCTTTCTCATCAAAAGTCTATGCTTCTGAGTCCCCGCTGTGGTGCAGTGGGATTGGTGGTGTCTCTGCAGTGCCAGGACACAAGTTCAATCCCCAGCCTGACACAGTGGGTTAAAAGGGCCTGGCATTGCCACACCTGCAGCATAGGCCAAAACTGCCACGTGGATCTGATCCCTGGCCCAGGGAATTCATAACCCATGGTGCGGAAAAAGAAAAAAAAAAAATGTCTATGCTTCTAACAATTATGTTATACAACCTCCCAACTAAGTTCTATTTTCTCAGTCTCTACCCATTTCATACAATCCTGACAGAGGTTCTAACATGTTCAAGATTAGCTTATTTTGAAGTTGAGCAGGATCTTGTAGAGCCCTCCCAGGTACAAACCCTCCTTATTCCTGCTTCTCATTTGTAGAAACTTTTAAGTCTTCCCCGAGTTCCGCAGAGCAGACTCAAATTGATAATGAGTATAGAAGTGAGAAAATGCAGAAATCAAAGAAAACAGTAAAGCAAGAAAATCACTAAAAACTTAAATAACTGAGTCACTGGGGAGTTTCCGTTGTGGCTCAGCAGGTTAAGGACCTGACATAATGTCCACAAGGATACAGGTTCAATCCATGGCCTCACTTGGTGGGTTAAAAATCCAGCATTGCCGTGAACTGGGGGGTAGATCACAATTGTGGCTCAGATCCTGTGTTGCTGTGGCTGTGGTGCAGGCCAGCAGCTGCAGCTCCAATTCGACCTCTAGCCTGGGAACCTCCCTATGCTGCAGGGTCAGTCATGAAAAGAAATGAAGGAAAAAAACTGAGTCACTGGACTCCTAGTACCTCCTGAAGGACTACAGATAACAATCTGATACAAACCCTTGAGCTGTGCTACATAAACCAGGACCCCACAGGACACAGACTGTTAACTACAAGCATGGAGACCTCAGACTGGTCAGAACCAGTTGAGGATTAAGAGTTCCAAATATCACCTTGTTACCTCACCACCAACCAATAGGAAGAATGTCCATGAGCTGATCACGCACTCTACGACCTTCATCCTTCACGTTGCCTTTAAAAACCCTTGCTCGGGGAGTTCCCGACGTGGCACAGAGGAAACAAATCCGACTAGGAACGATGAGGTTGTGAGTTCGATCCCTGGCCTCGCTCACTGAGTTAAAGATCCAGCGTTGCCGTGAGCTTTGGTGTAGGTCGCAGAGGCAGCTCAGATCCTGCCTTGCTGTGCCTGTGGCTGTGGGTAAGCCGGCAGCTGTAGCTCCGATTCGACCCCTAGCCTGGGAACCTCTATATGCCACGGGTGCAGCCCTAAAAATAAATACGTAGATAGATAAATAAATAAAAACCCTTGCTCAAAAGCCCATCAGGGAGCTTGGGTCTTTTGAACACTGGCCATCCATTCTCCTTGCTTAGTGTAAATAAATGCTATACTTTCCTTTACCACCACCCAGTATCAGTAGATTGGCTTTACTGCCCATTGGGCATGCAAATTCAAGTTTGGTTTGGTAACAATTTCACAAACGGGAAAAAAAGCAGTCTGAGTTTTCTTCTGAATTGCACAGTAATCTTATTTTGTTCTCTTTCTGGACCCAAAGACTCACATTTGTCATCACTAACCGTGGACCTTTTGTCTTTGCCTCAAGTTTTCTCTTTTAAATGATACTGAGAACATGGCTGGAGTTTTAAGGGAGAAGGACAGCAACTCTCACACTCTAGTTCAGATATTCTTTCTTTGAAAAAAGCCATACGATTTAGCCACTCACTTGGCTTAAGGAGAGAAAAAGGTCAAACACCAAGGAGAAGAGGATACATGATTGGATGGCTGGATGATATATGGAGCAATAAATGAAACATCACAGTCATATTACATCAAGTCTATGGCGTCCAAGGTAGCATTTCTTAACCAGTTTCCTTTTCTGCAAAGTGGAGATAACAAAAATTATAAACTATCCAGTTTATAGGATAATTGGAAAGATTAAACAGGTTAATATATGTAAAGCACTCAGGCTGTCAGTAAACACTGAACAAATCTCAGCTATATTATCATTATAGTTGGGGTTATATACTTCTGAAAAGCTAATGAAAACTACAGATCCTGAAGCCATAATTCTGATCTAGAGTCAAACTCCAGGTCCATGTGGAGAAAATAAAGAAAGTTGGGGAGGGAATTCTCTTGTGGCTCAACAATAACAAATCCAACTAATATCCATTAAGGATGTGGGTTCGATCCCTGGCCTCGCTCAGTGGGTTAAGGATCTGGCATTGCCATGAGCAGATCGCAGACGCATTACTATGGGGAACTTCCATATGTGGCAGGTTCAGCCCTAAAAGGTAAAAATAAATAAATAAATAATAAAAAAAATAAAATTGGGGAGTTGGGAAGGTTCCTTATGGCACAGCAGATCCTGTAGCTGGGGTTTGATCCCTGGCCCGGGAAATTTACACATGCCACAGGAGCAGCCAAAAATAAAAAAGAAAGTTGGTGAGGTTCCCAAATGATGTTAATGCTAACACTCAAGAGTTCAGAAATGAAAAAGGAATGGCCCAAATAGGTGGAAGTCTTGAAAACAAAACATGAAGATGTGGTTATTGAATGAGGAACTAACAAAAACAGGAGAAAGCAACACTCATGTTGCAATGAACACAGGAGATAATTGTTCTAAATTCTGCAAATACAAAACACAACTGTGGAGTTTCCATTGCGGCTCACTGGGTTAAGGACCCAACGTTGTCTCTGAGAATTCAGGTTCAATCCCAGGCCTTGCTCAGTGGGTTAAGGACCCCTAGTTGCGCCCCAAGTTGTAGGGTAGGTCGCAGATGCAGCTCAGATCTGGTCTTGCCCTGGCTGCAGCTCTGATTCCACCCCTGGCCTGAGAACTTCTATATGCCGCAGATGCAGCAGTAAAAAGAAAGAAATACCAAAAAAATAAATAAATAAAACCACCCACATATTTGTATTTTACCTGTTGGTAACAATAACTATGTTCGACAAAAACTCAGTATTATATTAGCTTCAAAATCAGGAAGTGTTATCATTAGAAAAGGCAGAGATAAAACAATCAGGTACCAGAGGAAGAAAGGAGTGTGACTTGGAGAAGTGTCCATAAACCTAACTGGAGGTTTGTACACAATTGTTCTTGCTTCTCTAATCTTCCAGAGCTCCCAGAGTCCCTACTCTTGGTGAAATGATCACTGGTCACTGTCGCTATTGCTCAACATTTCTCCTCTTCTAGGGAACCCATATCTCTCACAACTCCTTCGGAAAGTGAAGAACAAAAGAACAGAGAGGAGGTTGTGTTAAGGGATGGAAGCTAATACTACGTATCTACAATAAAGGAAGCACAGTGCCTGGTCCTATCATACATCTGAATTTAACCAGCGGTAAAAGATTTGGAAGAAGGTAACTAACAGAACAGGATAAAGGGATGGTAAAGAAAAGGGGCCAAGAGGGAGGGAGGCTAGGCGAGTTCGAGGACTGGAAACGCGTTGGGATCTGAGAGAGATCTCCAGCAAGGATAGGAGGGAATGAAGCCTAGAGGAGGGACAGGAGGTGGGAGGGGACGGAAGGAGAGTACGGACTGTACCCAAGCCCAAAACGCTGGCGGGAGGAGAGGACTGCTGCGTGAGACCGACAGAGCCACCCGCTTACCTTGCTACGCCCCCCGGAGGCGACGCGCTGCTGCGAGCTGGGGCCTGGGAAAGAATGGGAAGGGACGTTCAGCATCCTGGAGCCCTGGCCCGGGCTCTGCCCGGAGTCCACGCAGGCTGGGATAGCGTCGCTCAACTCCTCTCGAGTAATACCTCCCACTCCGGCTCGGAGGCGGGGCAGAGGGCAAGCCCTCGACCCACTTCCGGGGTCGCTCTGGGTAAGACGCGCCATGACGCAGCACGTCGAGGCAACTTGGGGGCGGAGCCAACAGGACGAACGTAAAGCCTGCAGGGGGTGTAACCAGGGCATGGTACGCATGCTCCGTTCCTTCTGTACCCTGAATTTCAGCACCGCAGGCAGGTGACAGCTATTCCGTGGAAAGATTAAAAAGTGAAATTGTTCCTTAGCCTTGGTGCTGACCGAACCTGAAAATAAATTCTTAAAGACGCCCGTTAACCCAGAGCACGAACCTGTCCATCGTTACTACTGGAAATATGGAATAAAGTAACACTATTAAGGCATTGTGATTTCTCAGAAACTCTCCCTTCTAAGGCACCAAGCTGTACAGGAAAGAGAACCTTTAAGAGTTAAGATGTCAAATGCAAACAGCCATTCATATGAAGTGAATAGTACACTTCACCTTTAAAAGCTCTTGCTAAATGGCTAACGAATCAAAAAGGTTAGTAAAGTCTCCTTAATGGGTTCATGTTGTAGTAAGGATTAAATGAGATTTCAAATGTAAATTACCTACTACAGTGCCTGACTAATAGTAGGCACTCAGTAAATATGGCTGTGGCTCTTCATACTATTCCACCATATTAATGAGTACAGCACAAATACTGTGCAGGTAAACACTAGTTCCTAATCCTCAGAGTTCAGATTGGTGTCCAGGTAGGTTGTTTGCATATCTTTTGAGAACACACACGTCCTCAGAGTAGAATCCAGTCAAAGGAGAAAGTTTTCAGGAGAAGAAATATAATTCCAAGTAATTCTCAATTCTCTTGCCAATTAAGAGTCAGGCTAACTTTTCCTGACTCTGAAACATAGTTTGAACTTGCTGTATTTTAACTGCTTTGTCCTTAAAGTGCCTATAGATCAGTGTTAGTAGTATCTTTCCAATCATAAGGAAAAGTGTGTGAATGTATTTAGCCATTCAAGTAAGAGGCATTTCTCAGCTAGGCAACCATCTCTGACCTTCACCTCTGCGCATTATTTTTTGCAGTGGAAATGCTTGTATTTCGATTGCTTGCGATTGCAAAGACTGTATTTGCGCTAAAAGAATTTTATGACCATAGTTTACTATGTTACCTCTACTGTGCAAAGTGCTCCTGTTTTCTCTTTCATTAAAAGATGAGGATTTCCCCTTGCGGCTCAATGGTAACGATCCCGACTAGTGTCCATGAGGATGCAGGTTCAATCCCTGGCCTTGCTCAGTGGGTTAAAGATCCTGTGTTGGCATGAGCTGTGGTGTAGGTTACAGACGAGGCTCGGATCCCACATTGCTGTGGCTGTGGCGTAGGCCAGCAGCTGTAGCTCTGATTTGACCCCTAGTCTGGGAACTTCCATATGCTGCAGGTGCAGCCCTAAAATGCAAAAACAAAACAAAACAAAACAAAAATTTTTTTCTTAAAAAGATGATGTAGGAGTTCCTGCTGCAGTTCGGTGGGTTATGAACCCAAATAGTTTACATGAGGATGTGGGTTTAATCCCTGGCCTCGCTCAGTGGGTTAAGGATCTGACACTGCCACTAGATGCAATGGCTCAGATCCCCTGTAGCTATGGCTGTGATAGACTTCTATAAGTCTATGTTTTTTATAAAGCTAATCACTAAGAATCTCATTGCATTTCCTATGAGGAAATTTTTACATGAAAATATAAGGAGCAGGGAACCAGAGTGATGGAAGGTGATGCTGTTGGATGTCTCCTATCTGCCAATTTTATTAGCTCCCTTGTAGACAGAAATGGAAAAATACCATCAAATTCTGGCCTTTGGGCTCCCTTTGTTAGACTCCATGTAAATCACAACCATTTAAATGTTTTGCTTTAATTCTGGGATCCCATAAGTGCTTAACATTCATGCTATTTTACTACTGGATTTAAAGACAACAGAAGAGTATTAAAAGTGAGAATTATTTGACTCATCATTAATCAAAAGCCCTAAAATTTAATAGCCCTAACATTGATTCCCAATCTCAACTGTAGACAATGATTTATAACATATTCACTATCTGCTAGCAAATACATAATAATAATGTGCATTTGGTAACATAAGATGATTTTCCTCATTAACTAATAAGATAGTAATCATCTGTAATTACAACATCCAATGGGAATCAGTGGGAATACCAGATGTTATAAGATCCAGTCTTGAAAATTAAATATTGTCAGTCTTTGAAAAGTTATACGCAAATATTTTTAAAATTATAACTAAAGATAGATCTGTAATTTGAGGAAGGGACCCAAATTATCTTTTATAAGTCCCAACTGTTTACAATACAATCAAGACATTTGTAAATAAAATCTATTTTTTAATTTATTTATTTTTGGCCACGCCCAAGGCATCCAGAAGTTCAGGGCCAGGGATCAAACCTGGCCCACAGCAGTGACAACACTGGATCTTTAACCTGCTGTGCCACAAGGAAACTCTCAAATATAACCTATGTTTAAATTCCAGTATAAATTAATTAAATTCAAATTAAATTCCAAATTAAATTATAAAGGATTTTTTAAAGGGCCAAACCACCATAGTAATTACTAAATACTTCATTTTATTAATAATTTATACACAAATAAATTAATTTAAAATATTTTGATACATCTGTACACTAATTTGTATCTACTGGCTTTGAATGTCATCAAAAGTAACCAGATTAATTTTCATATAATAGCTCCTCAATTTCTTCTTCACTATCAGAATCTTCATAAAATAAAATTGTGGAGTACCTGTTGTGGCTCAGCAGTAATGAACCTGACTAGTATCCATGAGGACCTAGGTTGGATCCCTGGCCCCGCTCAGTGGGTTAAGGATCCAGCATTGCCATCCAGCAGATGCAGCTCAGATCTGGTGTTGCTGTGGCTGTGGCTAGCTGCTGCAGCTCCAATTTGACCCCTAGCCTGGGAACTTCCATATGCCTCAGGTGTGGCTCTAAAAAAAAAGAGAGAGAGAAAAAAGAAATTGTGGTTTGAAGTTGAAAATTTTTTCAGGGGAGGCTCTGCTTCTTTTTTTTTTTTTTGCCTTTTGTCATTTTAGGGCTGCACCTGCAGCATGTGGAGGTTCCCAGGCTAGGGGTCTTATTGGAGGTGTAGCCACTGGCCTACGCCGCGGCCACAGCAAGGCAGGATCCGAGCCACGTCTGCAACCTACACCACAGCTCACGGCAACGCCGGATCGTTAACCCACTGAGCAAGGCCAGGGACCGAACCCGCAACCTCATGGTTCCTAGTCGGATTCGTTAACCACTGCGCTACGACGGGAACTCCTCTGCTTCTTGATATGTGTAATCGTATCACTTTGATTTTGGCCAAAATAGTCTGAAAGACAGACAATATAATACGTTTTATTTTCTTTCACATTCAGAACTTTATACTGATACAATGTTCAAATTTCAAAAGCTCCATATATTTAACTGATTTATGCATTTAGATATAGAGTTTAACATGCTACTATCACAGCTTCCACGGAGTCTCCTTAACAAAGTATCAGTAACTAGTTAATTATTTTAAATCTTTATACATGCTGTAAATTGTATCAAATTCACTCTAAATCCTTCATGAGCGTACTATCAATATTTAGCTTTCTTCAAGCGTTATGGATATATGTATTCTTATAAAATACAGAAGAAAGTTTGTTTTCCAATTTCCAAATTCCTTTGGGAAATAAATGAATCCTACCATGACATTAAAAGTAGTAATGACAGCCAGCTTTATAAAGACAACAAGGTATTATGCACTTTAAATAAACGCAGAAATTACCTAGTATCTTACTTGAAATTCAGCCACTTCTTAGTTACAGATATAGTCAAAGTAAGTCTAGAAAAGTACAAAAAGCAACATTTTAAAAAGGCTTCCTCTGACCGCAACCTTGATCCCATCTCTCTCCCTTTCTCTCCCAACTAAGTTTGTAAACACCATATTGAGATTCTGAGAATGATACTGGTTTTATACAAATAATTTTCATGTAGGCATGATTACCTCAAAATTTCAAATTTCCAACAAATATTAATCTTGCCATCTGATCTTCTATGATTTTCCATCCAAGGAAAATAAAATAAGGACAAGGCTGAATCACCAACTACAGAGCACTCATTTTAGTGTACAATAAATAGCTCCACGTGCCCATACAACAAATTGATTCTAACAAAGATGTTACATTATGTTCGGTATACTCTATTTTAAAAGGCAAAAAAGTAGGCAATGTAGTTTATAAAAGTTCCTAGTAAATATTTTTTTAAGATTATAAATTTGGGGCCTAAATAAGCAACTATCAGTAATTCAGTCATTCAATAAATATTTCAGTGATCTCTTGTCCAAACATAATACATAATTCAAAGATGTATAATCATGGTCCCTACCCTCAAGAAGTTGACAATCAAGTAAAAAGAATCAGAAATACGTGATACTACTCAAGATAGAATTTAATAAAATTTAAGAGAACTACAAAGATATTGCTACAGCAGTTCAGAAAAGAAAGGAATTACTTATGTAGGAAACGACTGATTTTCTAATGTAACTGGAACTGCCAAAACCAAAGACTGTTGATTGTTATCACACTCTCTCTCCCTCAGAATCTGTCACTGACCATTTTTCTTCCAGGGACTTCATAGTTTCCTTAATTCTTCCTGAAAGGTGACTGACTGATCCCTCCCAATCACTTTTACGGACCTCTTTTTGTCTGCGTACAGGTTAGATGTTGGCTTCCCTCTAAAGAATGGTCAAGAGTGATCATCTCTCCTCTCTCACTCTTTCAGATGGCCTGACCCAGCGCCAGGACTTTCTCAGTCCTTTACATACCAAAGCCTCCCAAGTCTGTTTATATTTCCACTTAAGAACTCTGCTGACCTGTATATGCAGCTGTCTCTATTGGACATAGGACAAATGGAAAATGTGACTCACTATCTTGTTCCTGGGATCTGTTTTAAGCCCTAATTTCCAACCTGTGAGTACAGCATCCACCTGGTCATCAGCCACCAACTTGGGAGCCATTCTGTCTTTTTACCTCTTCTTTACCTACCGTTTCCTATACATTATAAGCCTAAAATACTTTGTCACCTAAGTATTCCCCAAACTCATCCAGTCCCATCCCCACTTTCAATGCTTTAGAATGGCTCTTTATCATTTCTTGCCTGAATTGCAATAACTTCCACTTTCACTTTGGGGGTTCTAACTAAGCCTATATACCATTTCCTTGGCGATTTTTCTAAAACATAAATCTGATTACACTAGTCTCCTGGTTAAATCCTTTGAATCACTGTAAATCAGCTATAATGGGAAAAAAATCCCCTTAAAAAGGATTTGAAAAAAAATCCTTTGAGTAACCCCCAAAACCGCTTCAGGACAAAACTCTTGTACCTAGGTATACAAGAGCTGGCCTCTGGCTTCCCTGCTGGAATGACCACAGCTTCACACACTCAAATTCCACTTTCTTGATGCTCCCAGAAGGAACTATGCTGTTCTCTTTTTCTATGCTATTTCTTCTGCCCCCCCCTCCCCGACTGCCATCCATCTGACTAAATTTAAGACTTAGCCAGGTAATCAAACCTAGTATACACACTTCCCTGACCCTTCCCCACTCCCTCTGGCAGAGGCGGGCACTTCCTGGCCAGTGCATACTTGTAAAACTGGCCAAACTACTGCAACACTTGCAAGAGGCTGTGATTATTTCTTTTCCTGTGTCCTTCACTAGTGCTAGCAAAGGGTAGAAAATTAATCAGCATTTTTGACTACTATGTGCTATTGTAAACACATACACATTCAACAAACATTATATAGCTCTTCATTTAACAGCTCGCTGAAGCAGGCAAACTGCAGAGTTAACTGATTAAAAGATACAAAAAATCTTGCAGAAAGGCTGACTCCCTGTGTCTAGGAACAGTAAACTAGCTCCTCATTGCTGGTCAAATAACTTTTGATCCTTTTATGATCCAGAGCAGCCTTTAGGATCTTCACCACATTTCCATTTTCTCCTACATGTCAAGCTCAATTTGCTCGATTTGCTGGAAACTGAAATTGTGGACACCATTCCTCCTTCTGGTTTGCAAGAGAATAAGCCTGGTGTGAAGTCAATTTCACTAGAACCCTTTGGCATTAAAAAGAAATTGATTTGCAGGCACAAGATGTTATTGTTCTTTTACTAATACCACCTACTTTCCCTCTTCATATTATAAACGCTCATCTTTAAGAGTTTCCTGAGCATGTGCTGATTAACTGTTCTTTCAGGTGAGAGCGTGAGCGCCTACATTTTTCAATTTGATGAATAAAGGACCTCTGAGACTAGGAAAACAAAGAAACCTTAAAGATAGGTTTTCCAAGCGAGAAAAACTTCAGGACCAGGTGCTGAGCATGGCTGTACAAGGCCCCACTCTTCCCTGGGGCTTTAGGAGCAGAGACTTCTGGTGAGGCCCGTCACTCACCTGACTGGGTGTCTGTATTGGGAAAGCTTCCCTGAGGCATCCGTTATTCCTGGGCCATCTGGCACCTGGAGGTGTAAGGAAATGAATGGTAGTTATGACTCACCTAAAAAACGGCAAGACGGGGAGGGGGAGGGGGACCAAGGACTCCTTGTTTCTGCTGGGAAAGTGAGCCCTGGGCTCCCAGTAGCCTCGCTCCCAGCCGGATCCCTGCATCCCAGGAGCTCTGAAGGATGCATTCGCCGCAGCAGCACCGACAGGATCAGCGGAACGGCTAAGAGCAGGCGCGATCTTAAGCAAGAGGCAGGCCAGGCGCGTCTCCCTGGAACCCCGCTGTACCAGGCGCTGGTCCATCAACAGCGCCCCTGGGAGGCGCTGCCCTTCAGGCGTGGCTCACTCACCGCCTCTTCTTCCTTCTCGCCTATGTCTTCAACCCGCGGTCTCCAGAAGCCTGCAGATCTGCGAAGTGGGCAGCACAAGGCCCGCACGGTAAGCCCAGACCCGGGAGAACCTATGGCAGCCAAGCGAAGCCAGGGAGGTGTAGGAGGTTGGAGAGCTGAGGGGAGGAGCTGGGGAGGCGCGAGCGGGAGGGATGGAACTGTGATACCGCCGCCAGCCACTGCACCCTTCAGTTCCAGAAGGGAAAATACTGTCTTGCCATCTTTGTGTCTCCAAAGATTCTTGTACAGTGGTTGATGTGGATGATAGAAGACATTAAGTGTTTTTATTTGTTTGTTTTTTTTATGGAATGGATGAGCAGCAGCTTCTGGAATGGATGGATGAGCTAAAGGCTTCTAAGCAGCAGGACTGGGGTGGTGAACAGTGTTTGGAGTGTCTGCCTACAGACAATTTAGAATGGAGAGTCTGGAAGAAGGACTCCATGTATTTCTTACCTGTGCGGGTGGCCAGGACAGTGATCTGCCCTGAGAAACCTTGGCCATCTGGGGACAGATTATTTGCCTTGAAATTTCCAAATTGAGCTTTTGGTCTCAGTTTTTCTGGTCTTTTCCTGTTTCCCAGTTCTACTCAACCAAATGTGGTGCCTGAAAGTGGCCTTCTATGGAACTCACGAACTGGCTGGGGATAATCGGTTTCCCGTAGACTGAGAAGCTGCTGAAATCTTTTTGTTCTCCATCTGTAGACTTGGCTCATGTAATCAAGGGCTGCAGACATTATGAACATCTCTCACCTAGCAAAGGGCATCTGAAACAATTCACAAACACAATTACCCCTGGTGTCTAGGATAAAAAGAAAACAGGCACAATATGGTCTTTCACTATTTATAATTTAACAAAGTACACAATTTAAAGACAAAAGCTGAAACAGCAACACACACCCAGTGTCAGAGTTGCTGCCCTTGCCTGGTCTCTGCAGGTGACCACCTGTGGCTTTCCTGGGCAGGGCCACCTTAGAATGTCTAGGGGTTGTGTGGTTTGAAATGGAAGAGTTATAATTTTATTTTGGGAATATTCTTAAAACTCAACTTTTTTTTTAAATTGTTAACTACAGCTTTAAATATTTATAAAAATGGGAGTCCCCATCGTGGCTCAGCGGAAATAAATCTGACTAGCAACCACGAGGACTCAGGTTCAATCCCTGGCCTCGCTCAGTGTGTTAAGGACCCAGTGTTGCTGTGAGCTGTGGTGTAGGTTGCAGACACAGCTCAGATCTGCCATGACTGTGATGTAGGCTGGTGGCTACGGCTCTGATTTGAACCCTAGCCTGGGAACTTCCATATGCTGCAGGTGTGGCTCTAAAAAGACAAAAATAAATAAGTATTCATAAAAATATTTCTGGTTGTTGGGATATTGCTGAAGATTCTCAAGTTAGAGAAGATAATCTCTGGAGGAAATGTGAAAAAATTAAATTGTCAAAGCAGACTGTGGATTAAGAAAAAAGCTGAAAAATCTTACTATATCTACAACTTCATTTCACACTGCCCTTGGAGCTGGAAACCTGTTATAGATGAAACAATAATTTTCTGTTTTTATCTTTTTGCCTTTATGTAGAGCCGCACCCACGACATACGGAGGTTCCCAGGCTAGGGGTCTAACAGGAGCTGTAGCTGCCGGCCTTCGCCACAGCCACAGCCACAGCAACGCAGGATCCGAGCCACCTCTGCAACCTGCACCACAGCTCACGGCAACGCCGGATCCTTAACCCACTGAGCAAGGCCAGGGATCAAACCCACAACCTCACGGTTCTTAGTCCGATTCATTAACCACTGAGCCACAAAGGGAACTCCAACAATAGTTTAATAGATACATAGTATAGAACCAGCCTTCTTATTTTCCTTCCCTCCTTCTTGCACATTTATAGCTCTACCTCATCCCACAAAGGGTAAGAGATGAATAAACTCCTTTGGATAAATTTAAAAATTCCGAGGACCCTCCATACTGTTTTGCATAGTGGTTGCAACAGTTTACTTTCTCATCAGCAGTGTACAGGGCTCCATGTTTTCCTCATCCTTGGCCATACTTATCTTTTGTCTTTTTGTTAATAGCCATTCTATTAGTGTGATATGATATCCCTTTATGGTTTTGATTTTCTTATCCATGGTGATTAGTGATATTGAGCACATTTTCATGTACCCATTGACCAATCTGTGTGTCTTCTTCTGAAAAATGCCACTTCTTCAGTTCCTGTACCCATTTTTTAAAAGAGATTGTTTTGTTTTTGTTTTCATATTTAGTCATTTGGGCTCCTTACATATTTTGTATATTTACCACTTATCAAACATAAGATTTTGAAATATTTTCTCATTTAATAGATTGCCTGCTCATTTTATTGATGGTTTCCTTTACTGTTCAGAAGCTTTTTAGTTTCATGTAGAACCAATTGTTTATTTTTTATTTTGTTGCCTTTGCTTTTGGTGTCAAATTAAAAAAAAAAAAATTGCCAAGATCAGTATATAGGAGGAGTTCCCATTGTGGGTTAAGAACCCGACTAAGGAGTTCCTGTTGTGGCTCAGCAGAAACAAATTTGACTAGTATCCATGAGTATGTGGGTTTGATCCCTGGCCTCACTCAGTGGGTTAAGGATGTTTTTTATTTCAAGTCTTAAATTAAGTCTTTAGCACACTTTGAGTTGACTTTTGTGTATGGTATGGATATGGATCCAGTTTCATTCTTTTGCGTGTAGCTCTCCAGCTTTTCTAACACTATTTATTAAAGAAAAAGCATACTTCCCTATTATATAGTCTTTGTTCCTCTGTCAAAACTTAATTAACCATTTATGCATGGAATTATTTTACAAGTCCTCTACTCTTTCCATTGATGTATACTTTTTTTTTTTTTTTGCAAATACCAAACTATTTTGGTTACTATAGGTTTCGAGTATAGTTTGAAATCATAATGTGTGATGACTCCAGCTTTTGTTCTTACTCAAGATCCCTTTGGCTATTCAGGATTTTCGTGTTTCTATATAAATTTTAGCAATCAGGAGTTTAATGTACCAGCAAAGCTTAGGAGAAAGAAAATTTCCAAAAGTAGGTCATGTTCTAGCTCTGCTTTGGTTCCAAGTAAAAGATGGAGAATCACTTTTTGGATTTATTTATGGAGAGATCATTGTGATCTTAATATTTACTACCATGGAGACATAGGTGATCCTAGGAAGTCAACGGTGTGGGGGTTTGAGGACATTGTAATTAAATGCATCCTGCTCTTTCAAGTTCATGTTTAAAGGAAAGAACTCCATGAGGAGGGCACTAGAGATGGTGGTGAGGAGAGCTTTTGTTTCTCTTACTTGGTTGTTCTTGTTTAAGAATGAAGAGAATCTGTGAGTTAAAGGAATTTGATGAAGGGGAGGTTGCTATTAAATGAGATTCAGGAGACCAGGAATAGAAGTGACTCTTCCTTTTTTTTTTTTTTTTCTGCCATGCCTGCAGCATGCAGAGGTTCCCAGCCCAGGGATCAAACTTGAGCCACAGCCACAGCAGTGATAGTGCTGAGTCCTTTAACTGCTAAGCCATTTCTTCAGATGACTGAATTTATAATAGGAAAGAATAAATCTGACTCCGTATTAGATCTGTTCCTTTTATTTTATTTTGTCTTTTTTAGGGCCGCACCCTTGACATATGGAGGTTCCCAGGCTAGGGGTCGAAACAGAGCTGTAGCCGCTAGCATACACCATAACAATGCCAGATCTGAGCCTCATCTGCGACCTACACCACAGCTCACGGCTATGTGGGATCCTTAACTTACTGAGCAAGGCCAGGGATCGAACCTGTGTCCTCATAGATACTTGTCAGATTCGTTTTCTGCTGAGCCATGACAAGAATTCCATGTTCCTTTTATTTAACCTTACTTTAGCCTTTGTGCTCTGTGGCCTGTGTTTAGTCATGCTCTGCACCTTCTGCAACAGAATGTTACCTCAGCTGGAAACATACCGGATCGCCTATTCTCAAGGCTCTGACCTTTAAGAGTCCGTTCATATAGAGGTAAAAAGTTGCAGAAAGAATCACATTTGTTTTGTTGGAGGTTTATAGGAACATTTGACCTGACCTAAAGGGACAGATGCAAGAACAAAGGATGTTGAAATATGAGTGAAAAAAAAAACTAGTGAAACTGAGAAGAGGATGAGTGAATATTTGGGAGTGGAATTTCACCTGTGTCAGGAGAGAGAGGGCATGGGTAGTGACTGTGGACATACTGGAAGGAGAATGCTTGTGATAAGAGGAAGTAGGCCTCTGATCACTGATGTGTGAGGGGACATATCCAGGTAACAGGGAGACCTGACAACCGCCTCTCCAGAAGACAGTATTTTGGAATTTGAGATTCAGAGAAAACAGGTACGTTTAAATTCTAGCTATGTCATTTATAACCATGTCATTTTTTCATCTTAATAAAGATTTCTGAACCTAGTTTATGACACATGTTATATATAAATAACAGGATTATGTAGATTGTGAGGATTAAATATGCAAACATATGCAAATCTCATAACAGAGTCTCATTAATGCGACCAGAATTTTTTTTCTCTTTTTAAGACCTCCTGCTCAAAGGGTGGTGACACTATTCCTGTTCTTGTCACCTTAACATTTGTCCACGCAGTGCTGTTGATTACTAATATCAATTTAGTTATATTTTACAACTGAAAAACATTTTCACTGGGACAGTCTGGGGAAATTTCCATGTTTTTTCTTTCTTATATTTTTGGAATATTTCATGAGCCTGGGTCTTGAATTTTCCCTGTGGAAATTTAAAAAAAAGATTAGTTTGATTTTTGAATAACTGGTTCAATTCATTTCTTAGAAGTTTTGTCAGATGTTCCATTTCAGATTTTGCAAGTTAGCTTTTTTTTTTTTTTTTTGGTAAGAAATAAATTTATTAAGACAGGACGCTTGTGAGAGACAGCAAGCAGGCTCTGCCGTAAGTTAGTTTTTAAAACATTGTGCATGGTAATCTTTCTTTCTTTTAATGGCCACACCCACAACATATGGAAGTTCCTCCACCAAGGATCAAATCCATGCCTCTGCAGCAACCCAAGCTGCTGCAGTCAGATTCTTAACCCACTATGCCACAGCGGGAACTGCTATGAATGTAATATTTATAGTCAAATCTTTTAACCTATGTATTTCATAAGATTCTCTTAGTATTATTTTAACATCCACAGACTCTGTAGAGAATGCATTGGATTTTATTCTTAATATTTGTCATTTGTGTTTCTTCTTTCTTTTCTTACAGTTTGCTAGTGGTTTATTTATTTTTTTTTGTCTTTTTGCCTTTTTTATGTAAAGCTGCACCCGCGGCATATGGAGGTTCCCAGGCTAGGGGTCTAACAGGAGCTATAGCTGCCTGCCTTCGCCACAGCCACAGCAACGCAGGATCCGAGCCGCGTCTGCAACCTACACCACAGCTCACGGCAACGCCGGATCCTTAACCCACTGAGAGATGCCAGGGATCGAACCCGTAACCTCATGGTTCTTGGTCAGATTCGTTAACCACTGAGCCATGAAGGGAACTCCAGTTTATTATTATTTTAAATACTTCTTTTCTTACAGATTTGTATTTCAGTTTTTACTTCAGTGATGTCTGATCATATCATTATCTGTGCCTTCATTTAAAATTCTTTGTGTTTAAATGCTCTTTAATTTTTGAGAAGCAATATGACATGACTGATTTTCAGTATTTATAGTATACTAACATACTCACTTATGACTATAAGTACTTTTATCAAAGTACTGACTTGTCTGTCATTCCATGTCTTCCCTCCTCCTTTCAGATTCTCTGTGTGCAGGCAATGTGGGTCCACCAGATGATCCAACCCATGGGCCTGCAGGTGCCGGGCTTCCTGAGTCACCAAGCCCACCGCTGAATGCCATGAGTATCCCCACCCCATGAAACTGTAGCCCATGTTTGCCCTGCTCTGTCATCAAGGTTGTCTGTCTCCTCAGCCTGTAATCAGTGCCGGCTCTCAGAAGTCTCTGTTCCTTGCATCTACCGCCCAGTACAGTGGCATGAGTCTCTATCTCCTGGGCCTGCCTGCAGCTGGTACCGGACCTTGAATGTCACAACTGCTTGTGCCTGCATCCCCTTCTAGCCTTTCCATGAGTCCACCCCCTGTACTTCAACCCATGACAGCTCCTGTTTGTCTGTACTCCTGTGCCTCCAGGCCATGTCTACAACCAGGACTAGTCCTCGCCCCCGTCCAGCCCATCTGCAGTACATTCCAGCCCCCAAGCAGCTTCTCGCTGCACCTGCATCCCATGCCCATCCTTGTATATCTCCCGCCCCTCTGCATGTAGCCATGTCTTCCCTCAGGTGTGTCTATTCCAGTCTGTGTAGCCCATGTCAGGAGTCATGTCTCCACCCTTCAGCCTGCAGGCAATATCTCCCCTGGAGGATCCACCACTTTGGTGCTTCCAACCCACACATACCTTTCGGTATCTCTGTATCCCATGATTACAGCCATGTCTGGCCTCGGCTGTGTCCTTTGCCTGTGCCTATAGCCAGTGTCTTCCCTTTGTGTCTGGACCCTTATGACTGCAGCCTATGACTACTCACATGTCTCCATTCTCTGTTACTGCAGCCCATGGCAGCCTCGAATATCTCCATCTCCTGTTCATGTAGCCCAGCCATGCCTGGCTTTGTGGGTCCCCATCTCCTGTGCCTGAACCCCATGTCTGCCTCAAGAGTCTCATAGGTTTATTGCACCATTTAAGAAAATACATAGAGACATAATTACTACATCATATGGTGATACTACTCGTCTTGTAAATAATATGCAAGATGTCTTACAAGATGGCTATACTGTTATACAGTTATACAGTCCCACCAGTAATGCATGAAATAAATTGTAATTATGTGTTCTTCCCAAAAATTAGTATCATTGAGTTGTTTTGTTTGTTTGGATTATAGCCATTCTAATAGGATATCTCATTATTGTTTTAAATTGCTTTTCCTAAATAAGGAATGAATTTCTCTTCCCATAATTCCCTGATGTTCAGCATCTTTTTGTGTGCTAATTTCCCAGTTGTAGGTCTTCTTTAGTGAGATATCTGTTAATATATGTGCCCCTTTCTTTGTCATACACAAGAAAAAGGCATGTGGAAATTCCTAGGCTAGGGACTGAACCCATGCCACAGCAGAGACCCAGCTGCACCACAGGGGAACTCTTTTATATGCTTGCTTGCTTTGTTTGTTTGTTTGTTTTTGTCTTCTTAGGGCCATTCCGGCAGCATATGGTGATTCTCAGGTTAGGGGTTGAATAGGAGCTATAGATGCCACCCTATGCCACAGCCACAGCAACTTGGGGTCCAAGCCACACCTGCGACATACACCACAGCTCTCAGCAATGCTGGATCCTTAACCACTAAGTGAGGTCAGGATCAAACCTGTGTCCTCATGGATGCTAGTCAGATTCTTTTCCACTGAACCATAACAAGAACTCCACCTTTTTTTTTTATGAAGAGTTTTTTTGTTTGTTTGTTTGAGTTTTCCATGCTCTTTGCATATTTTACATGGGAGGATTTTTTTTTTCTTTTAACAGCTGCACCTGTGGTTGCAGCTGCCAGCCTATACCAAAGCCACAGCAACACCAGATCTGAGCTGCATCTGCAACCTGAGCTGCATCTTCAACCTAAGCTGCATCTTGCAGCAATGCCAGATCCTTAACCCACTGACCCACTGAGCAAGGCTAGGGGTTGAGCCGGCATCCTCATGGATACTGGTTGGTTTTTAACCCACTGAGCTCCAATGGGAACTCCTACATGGGAGTCTTTCTTTAGATACTTATCATGCAACTATTTTTTCCCAGTTTATTGCTTATCTTTCCATTCTTAGAACACTGTCTGTTGGAGAATGTTGTAATATAATAAAGTGCATATTATCATTTTTATCACAACTCATAATTTTGATATTGTATATATAAACATGTTACCAAACCAAAATTCTTATAGACTTTCTCCTATGTTTTTAATGACTTTTTTTTGCTTTTTTTGAGGGCTGGACCCACGGCATATGGAGGTTCCCAAGCTAGGGGTCAAATCGGAGCTACAGCTGCCGACCTATGACATAGCCACCGCAACAAAGGATCCAAGCCACGTCTGTGACCTACTCCACAGTTAACAGAATTTAAACAGCCCTGAGTGCTTGCTGCTAACTGTGTGTAACTGGCCCATGGCACTTTTGATTTTTGTGGGACAGGAAAACAAGGCACTTGCATTGGCTGGTTAAGACACCTCTGGCAAGTAACGGAGTTCAGACACCAGGGTATTCTTGCCTATATGCAGTGGCTTAGCCTAGAACAGAGCATTAGTAGAGATTTGCCCTTTTGGTCTAAGGCTTGAGCATTTGGCTTTTGTCTCTGCTGGGGCATGGGTTGAGATTTTCCCTTTTCGGGGCGGTCAGGGAACTGAGGCCCTGAGAGACCTTTTGCATTGCATTGGTTTGCTTGCTTGATACTTGACAACCCAAGCTGTGAATACTTAAGTATGGGAGATTGGAGCTCTGTTCCCTTATTTTAGTCCCCTAGGGTGTATTTTACAATATTGGTAATTTTTCAGTTATGCTCCTATGAAAAGAAAGATGATTTTCTTTTCACATTATGTGGACACAATATTCTTTAGACTCTGGAGAAAAATTCCATAACAGATTCTTTCTGCATATTCAGTTATAGAAAACTGGCTTAATAAAGTATTTGCTCAAGATTCGGACACTGAAAATGAAGCAGAACAATAACTCAGGTAGTCAGTATAGGAGCATGGGCTTCGATGCATTCTTTGATATGGCCATCAATTAACATTTGTGGTTTAAGAGCTCCAGGGAGTAACATCCCCACAGGCCTTGTTTACTATAGGGAGTGTGCCTACGCCCAGATGGACATTAATCCATAATCCCCTGTGACAGTTTATGGGAAGAAAAGGGCAAAGAAACTATGAGACTGCGTGAACAAGAACCCCGATTCTGGTGTCATCTTTCCAGCATCACCAGGAATATGGTGACAGACCCTCCCACCTCCCGAATGTGGCTGTTCACCTTGGAAACCTGCTGCGGACATGGGTATGGCCGGGGCATAAGATTTACAGCCTCCCCCAGAATGTGGATGCTCAAGTTGAGCAGCAAGAAACAATGGCCTGCGGAAAACAACTGCCTGTATAGATGAATCACCTACAAAGGTTAACTGCCCCATCAAGGAACTTGACCCCTACCCCTCCCCTGGCCTTCCCCTCCTCCTTCTTCAGTGTTCCCACCACAGGTTCCCGCCAGAAGCTCCTGCCACAGATCCTTTATAAGCCTAACATCTAGCAGTCAGCGCTGGTGCCATCTTGAGTTCACCCTATCTATTCTGGAAGCCTTAATAAATCTCTCTTGCTTTACCGGCTTGGCCTTGCGCGTTCCTCCCTCTGCAAACCTAACAGCTGCTGCCTGAGGGTCTGGCTTCTAATCTTCCTGTTCCCTGGGAATTTATGCGGCCTCACATTCATTCACTAGGCCCCTCTCTGTCTACAGATAACAAATCAGTGGTTCTTCTCCTGTGACCCCTCTCCCTGAAGCAGAATAATAACTCAGGTAGTCAGTGCAGGAGCATGGGCTCCGATACATTCTTTGATATGGCTATTGATTAATATTTGTGGCTTAAGGGCTCCAGGGAGTGACATCCCCACAGGCCTTGTTTACAGTAGGAAGTGGAAGTGTACCTACATCCAGATGGACATTAATCTCTAATCCCGTGACTCAGTTTATGGGAAGAAATGGGCAAAGAAACCATGAGACCTACAGGACATTTCCACTCCTAAAACCCCTATTGGATAAGGACTGATAGAGGTAATTGAGCAAGGCCAATGGGAGAAAACCACATCTCTCTGGACCCCACGTTGGTACCCCCCCATCTTTAAGGGATAAAAACCCCTGTAGGACAGTAGAGAGCGGGAGCTCTTCTCCCTCCTCCCAGCAGCCCTGAGAGCTACTTGCTTTCCTGTAATAAAGACTTTGCTTGCTTGCTGCCGGTGTGTTCACGGAGTTCATTCTTCGACTACATGAACAAGAACCCAGATTCTAGTAACATCTTCCTGGCATCATCCCTGGCTCAGCCCAGAAGTAAATCCAGGGAGTTAAGGATCCAGCACGGCTGCAGCTGCGGCGTAGGTTGCAGCTGTAGCTCGGTTTTGATCCCTGGTCTGGGAACTTCCATATGCTGCATGTATAGCAAAAAAAAAAAAAAAAAAAACACTCTAATGGAAGAAGCAGTTCAGCCAGTTACACATTGGAAGTGTAATTAATTCCACCAAGACACTTGTAGGACATTCTCACTGCTTGAAACATTCTCAGTGTCATAGGGAAAGAAAGACTTTGGTGATCACTCATTTCTCACCCAACATTAGTGAACTCCAGGTCGTCATGATCACAGCCACAGATCTGATAATTCTGAATAATCATTCAAGAAATAACATAGCTGTTATAGCACCAGTGAACATTTTTCTACCTGTGATTAACCCGCTCCACCTCACTAATGGAATCTCCATCAATAAACAATATAAAAGTAAAGCTGACAATTTGAGAAAATGAAATGAGCACTACTTTTATCACTACTAACTGCAGTACTGACATTACTTCTTCCTTAAAACCAACTTTATCAGTAATGGGCTAGGAATTTAAATTAGCATATTTCAAGAGCCTTCAAAGCCCTAAACGAATACAATTTACAACCTACCTACAGCAATGCTGGATCCTTTAACCCACCGTGCCGGGCCTAGGATAAAACTTGAATCCTGGTGCTGCAGAGAGGTCCCTGATCCTGTTGTGCAACAGCGGGAACGCCATCCTCAGGTTTATTAACCAATATATTAATCATATACCAATGACATGGGACATCATTTGAAAAGGTACATTTCAAGGCCACTAGTCATCAATTGTCCAAAAAGGTCTCTGATGTGGAATAGAAATATGTTTTTTATTTTTTCTTTTCACCAGTTTCTTCTGAGCCTTTTACCATTCAAGCCTAGTTCCAACACCTGATTAGGTCCCTGCTGACAACCTGGAGACATTCATCCTCTAAACCCTGAGAAGTAACGCTTCCCTTTTTTTTCTTCTTAGGGCCACACCTGAAACAGAAGTTCACAGGCTAGGGGTCGATTCAGAGCTTCAGTTACTGGTCTGCACCACAACCACAGCAATGCCAGATCAAAGCTGCATCTGTGACCTACACGACAGCTTGTGGCAATGCTGGATCCTTAATCCACTGACCAAGGCCAGAGATGGAACCCACATCCTCACTGATGCTATGTTGGGTTCTTAACCACTGAGCCACAGCGGGAAGTCCAGAAATACCTTTTCTTAATTCTTCAGTGAAGTTTCCATCACTTGAGCTCACTATCATTTAATAGAAGGAAATCATAAATAATACCACAAGCTTTATTTATTACGGTTTCTCTACGAATTTATTTTTTTATGGTTGAAAGCCTCAACAAATAACAAATGCTGGAGAGGGTGTGGAGAAAAGGGTACACTCCTACACTGTTGGTGGGAATGTAAATTGGTACAACCACTGTGGAAAACAGTGTGGAGGTACCTCAGAAAACTAAACATAGAACTACCATATATATGCCCAGTAATCCCACTCTTGGGCATATATCCAGATGAAACTTTCATTGAAAAAGACACATGCACCCGTATGTTCATTGCAGCACTATTCACAATAACCAAGACATGGAAACAACCTAAATGTCCACTGACAGATGAATGGATTCAGAAGATGCTGTATATATACATAATGAAATACTACTCAGCCACAAAAAAGAACAAAATAATGCCATTAGCAGCAACATGGATGGAATTAGAGACTCTCACACTAAGTGAAGTAAGTCAGAAAGAGAAAGACAAATAGCGTATTGTTGAAGACCCCTGAACTGCCAAACTCTGCAGAAGGCAAATATTTGCCGACGCAGAGTTCCAAAGTACAGGGTTTCCATCAAAGACAAGGTAAGGGAGCTCTGCATTAACCACACTATTGTATAAGCAGCTGCACTATGCCCTAGAGGTATGCACCAGTAATTTCCTTGCTAGTAGTTTCCTTTGTTATTCACTAAGAGATAGCTTTGTCATTACCTATGCCTGTTCCTGCTTACTCATCTCCATACTTCACCTTCCTTAATAAAATTCATATGGGCTAGGAGTTCCCATCGTGGCTCAGTGGTTAATGAATCCGATCAAGGACCATGAGGTTGCGGGTTCGATCCCTGGCCTCGCTCGGGTTAAGGATCCGGCGTTGCCGTGAGCTGTGGTGAAGGTTGCAGACGCGGCTCGGATCCTGCGTTGCTGTGGCTGTGGCGAAGGCCGGCGGCTACAGCTCCTGTTAGACCCCTAGCCTGGGAACCCCCATATGCTGCGGGTGCTGCTCTAGATAAAAGGCAAAAAGACAAAAAAAAAAAATTCATATGGGCTAAAGCCTAGGCACCTTTGTTCTGCAGAGCAGAGTGCCTCCTGGACCCCCACTTTCTGAGTGTAAAAGAGTCTTGTGTGTTTTGTTATACCATGCCATCCCTCTTCCAGGATTCCCCATTGCCCTGCAGTGCTAGAGGCAGCACCACATGCTATCACTTATATCTGTAATCTAATATATGGCACGAATGAATCTTTCCACAGAAAAGAAACACATGTACTTGGACAACAGACTAGTGGTTGCCAAGGGGGAGGGGGAGGGAGTGGGATGGACTGGGAGTTTGGGATTGATACATGCAAACTATTGCATTTGGAGTGGGCAGGCAATCAGATCCTGCTGTACAGCGCTGGGAACTATATCTAGTCACTTGTGATGGAACATGATGGAGGATAATGTGAGAAAAAAATATATATATATATATATATGTATGACTGGGTCACTTTGTTGTACAGTAGAAATTGACAGAACACTATAAATCAACTACAATGGAAAAAATAAAAATAATAATTAAAAAAGAAAGCCTCATAATATAAAATTTACTATTTCAGATGGAGTTTATGGCTCAATATTTTTCACAGGTAAAGGCTTCCATTGACTACAGAATATTACTGGCTCTACTTTTCTCTTGGTGTGTCTTCCACGCCATCTAAAATTTCACTTTACATCTAATCACTTTGGATTTGAATTTGCTGCCTGATACCAATATTTTGTAGATAAAGTTTGATCATTCCTGTATGTCTTTATCTGCTGATGAGGATTATATTCTGTTAGTATTAAATAGCACAACTGACTTCTATCCAATTACTTCTGCTTTACCTGTAGAAAGAGTAATAAACCTTATACTGACATTATTTACCAGTACACTTCTAGGGTCATTACTTGTGCTTATCACATTTTGACTTCTTCAATTAAACATCTATACAGAAAACTCAAGCCTATACAAATGAGGATTGGATTCTATAGTCAGCACACCTACCTTTCTCCATTTATTTATTCTTAGAAGTCATTACTTTTCTATTACTTGACCTAGAAATTGCCCTCCTCCAGCCCCTACCATAAGCATCTCAAACAAATAACCTAAAACTAAACTTTTTTTGGCCGACACCCCAATCTCATTTCTGGTAGCCATAGTTTAGCCTATGAATGAATTTAAAAGGATTAGAATGAATGTATATGATAATTAGTTTAAACTAAAACAAATTATTTTGACTCACAGAATCATGATTAACTTCATAACTATCAAATTTCCTTGGTCTACATTAATATCATTTTTAGCACTTACAGGATTCTTTCTGGGACTACTAATACATAAATCCCACTTAATATCATCACTATTCAATATATCAACTGCAATAATGCTGAACACCCACTCGACATTAACTAGCATCATACCCATTGTCTTATTAGCACTCAGAGCCTGTAAGGATGCACCAGCACGGTCATTACTAGTTACAGTATCCAATACCTATGGTATTGTTTACGTACAAAATCCTAACCTTCTTCACTGATAAAATGCACTACTCCAAACATTATATCACTATCATTAATATGACTATCAAAAACTTATATCATCTGAGTTAATGCTACACCTTAGAGGTCAGCTTTATCAGCTTATTCCTCCTGAATCAACATAATGATACCAGCCTTCACTTTTCACTTACCTTCTTTTCTATCTAGCAGCACCTCTGCTTACACTAACAGCTTGACTTCTTCCACTAATACTCACAGCCAGCCAATTTCATCTATCCAAAGAATCATTAACCCCTCAAACTATATATCATAATAATAATTTTTTTACAAATATTCTTAAACTTTCAGTGCTTCATGATTGATCACATTCTCTCTACATTTTTTATTTTTTTCTTTTTTTGCTCTTTTAGGGCCGCACCTGTGGCATATGGAAGTTCCCAGGCTAAGGGTCAAGTTGGAACTATAGCTGCCAGCCTACGCCACAGCCACAGCAACTTGGGATCCAAGCTGTGTTTGCAACCTACACCACAGCTCACAGTAATGCCAGATCCCCAACTCACTGAGCAAGGCCAGGGATCGAACCCATACCCTTTTGGACAGTATTTGGATTCATTTCTGCTGTACCCCAATGGGAACTCCATTTTTTCTTTGTCTTTTTTTTTTTAAGGTCACACCTGCAGCATATGGAAGTTCCTGGGCTAGGGGTTGAATCGGAGCTGCAGCTTTCGGCCTACACCACAGCCACAGCAATGACAGATCCAAGCTGCATCTGTGACCTACAGCAAAACTTAACCTACTGAGCAAGGCCAGGGATCAAGCCCAAATCCTTAAGGACACTATGTCAGGTTCTTAACATGCTGAGTCACAAAGGGAACTCATCTATATACTATTTGAAGTAACATCAGTCCAAAACCTAATAGTTTATTACCCAGTGGGGAAATCGGAAAAGACAATTAAATTCAGGACTCATATTTCCTATTGTACACACCACTTTGATCACTTCCTACTTCTCATTGCACTAATTTTTATCAAAATCTTAAAGGTTCATTATCTTTTTTTTTTTTTTTTGTCTTTTTAGGGCCACACCTGTGGCATATGGAGGTTCCCAGGCTACGGGTCAAATCGGAGCTGTAGCCTCTGGCCTACATCACAGCCACAGCAATGTGAGATCCAAGCTACATGTGCGACCTATACCACAACTCACAGCAATGCCAGATCCTTAACACACTGAGCGCGGTCAGGGATTGAACTTGCATCCTCATGAACGCTAGTCAAATTCGTTTCCCCTAAGCCATGATGGGAACTCCTTCATTTTATAATAATTCAATATTGAACTCAGACAATATCTAATTCTTAATCTAATATTTTCTTATTATTAGTAATTACAATACTAAATCCCTTAATGAATTAGATGGCATATCCTTTCCTTACACTATCTTTATGAGAAATAATCATAACCAGCTTCATCTGTCTCTGCCAAACAGACTTAAAATCACACATCTTATAGTCCACCATGAGCCACACAGCACTAATAATTGTAGCCATTTTTACTTAAACATCATGAAGTCATATAGAGGCCTGAATAATTACCCACAGCCTTACATTATCAATACTATTTTGCCTAGCATATTCGAACTATGAACAGCATTACAGCTGAACTATAATTCTAGCTCGTGGACTACAAATACTACTTCTACTAATAGCAGTATGATAGCTCTTAGCAAGCCTCAGCAACCTAGCTTTACCTCCATCAGCCAATTTATTTGGAGAAGCATTTGAACTGATATCATCCTCCTGGCCTAACATTACTATTATTCTAATAGGAATTAATATATAGGTATTACTGCTCCATATTCCTTTATACATCAGTTATAAAACAATGAGGCAGATATATTATGATATTAATCATGTTACACTATCATTTACAGAAAATACTCTCATAATTTCACATTAACTACCCTTTCTACTTTCATTACTTGGCCTCAAAATAATTAGGTGGCCTATATAGTATATACAGTATATACTGTAAACATGGTTGAATGAAAACATTCATTAAATTATGGAGGAGAGAGATCAAGATGTCAAAATAGGAGGACTTTGGGCTGATGTCCCCTTATGAACACATCAAAGCTGCAACTACATATAGAATGATTCTCAGTGAACTTGACCTGGGGACAAGCAGAACAGCTCTTCTACAACTGAGGCTGTAAGGAAAGATCCACACAGAGTGTGGTAGGAAGTGAGGAAGAGCGACCTGCTGGGACCCCCACCCATGGCAGGAGACCTAGAAGAAGAGGGAATATCAAAGGCTAAGGGAGCCTCCCTGAGGAAAGAGGCGCCCCAGGCTTGGTGCCTAATATGTGGGAGCCTTGGAGGGTGAGTCTCCTTGGTGGATTAGAAAACAGTGGGGGTTACTGGAGTGCTGTAAGAAACCAAGACTGCTCTCAGCAGAAGAGCATGGGCAGAGACTCGCTCGTGCCCAGTCACAGCAGGGAAACAGCAGATTGAACCCACCTGGGGCTCTGGCCAACTTGAGAGGATGGCTCCCGTGGGTTCCCCAGTCCACATCAGACGCCTGCTCCAGCCCTCCTTATTCCGGTGCTGTTGCTCATAATGTGGAGACTGCCATTGCCAATGAGAGTACACACCCTTGGAGAAAATGGTGCTGGTTTGGGTGTTGGCCATGACTCTGACCAAGGTGCAGGCAACCACTACCAGCTCAAGCAGCCCTGCAGACCCTCTGGAGGGAATAATGCTAGCTCCAGGATGGAGACGGCCATCACCAGAGTACAGGTTTCTGTGTATGCATGGAAGGGGAAGGGCCATCTCTTTGGACTTGACTCCGCCTCTAACCAAGGTACGTGTATTAGGGAAAAAGTAAGGCAAGCACAGAGGTGCAGCCACAAGCCCACAGACTCCAGCCACATCCCAAAAAAAGGCAGAGACTGCCATGACACCCATCAGAAACCTAAGGGATCTTGCTCCAGCTCCTTAGGCCCCCACCCCACCCCTGATAGGACTATAACAGTCAGCATATGAGAAGCCCCTGCAGGAATCTGGATGTGGCTCTCTCTATCCCCTCCAACTCCAGCCCTACTGCCCACGATGCTGCGGGCTGCCAGAACACCCCAGGAGAAGATGAAGCCCATGTTCACTTCAGATCCAGCTCTCCCAACAAATCGACTGGGCACAGCAGACTGCATAGGGACCCTCTCACACAAGGACACTCCTTTAAGACTGGGAGAGGTAACTTTCTCACCTAATTTCATAGAGGTATGGAAACAAATAAAATGAGAAGATTGAGGAATATATTTGAAATCAAAGAATAAGAAAATAACCCTAATGAAAAAGAGATAATTTACCTGATGAACAGATCAAAGCAATAATAGTAAGAATGATAACTGAACTGGGGTAAAGAAGAGATGAACACAGGGAGAATTTTTTAAGAACCAGAAAATATAAAAAAGAACCAGTCAGAGCAGAAAAGTAGGCAATACAGAAGATTAGGAAACACAGAAAAGCCATTAGAATCTCAAAGACATAATAGTAGAAAACACCCAATTAGAACAATAAAGAGAAAAAAATTAATGAGACGAATTTAAAGACCATGACACAGCATCAAGCATACTGCCATTCACATTACAGGGGTCCCTGAAGGAGAAGAGAGAAAGGGTTAGAAATAGTTGATAAAATTATGACCGAAAACTTCCCTTCATGGAAACAGAAATCCAGGTACAGGACTCACAGAAAGTCCTAAAGGAGATGAGTTCCAAAGACCCACACAAGCCATAATTTAACAAACAAAGTGAAAGATAAAGAGAGAATTCTAAAGGTAGCAAGAAAACAGCAGAGTCACATAGATGGGAATCATCCATAAGGCTATCAGCTGATTTTTTCAGAGGAGTCTTTGCAGATCAGAAGCAAGTGGCATGATATATTTAAAGTGCTGAATGGAAAAAACTTACAACCTAGGATACTCTTCCCAGAAAGGCTGTGATTCAAACTGAAGAAGAGAGAATTTCTCAGAGGAGCAAAAACTAAGAGCTCATCAGTCCTATACCGATCTTACAAGAAGTATTCAAAGGTCTTCTTCAAGTGAAAAAGAAAAAGCTGCAAGAAATAATGGGATTTCCCACTGTGGCTCACTGGTAACAAACATGACTAGTATCATGTTTGATCCCTGGCCTCACTCAGTGGGTTAAGGATCCGGCATTGCTGTGAGCTGAGGTGTAGGATGGCAGCTACAGCTCCAATTCTACCCCTAGCCTGGGAACTTCCCTATGCCGCAGGTATGGCCCTAAAAGAGACAAAAAGAAAAAGAAATAACTTATAGGAAGGGGGGAAATCCCATTTTAAAGGTAAAAAAGGGAAGTTCCCATTGTGGCTCAACAGGTTAAGAACCCAACTAGCATCCGTGAGGATGCAGGTTCGATTCCTGGCTTCACTAGATTAAGGATCTGGCCTTGCAGCAAGCTGCACTGCAGGTCACAGATGTGGCTCAGATCTGGTATTGCTGTGGCTATAGCATAGGCCAGCAGCTGCAGCTCTGATTTGACCCCTAGCTCTGGTGTCAAATCATATGCCGTGGGTACACCCTAAAAAGAAGAAAAAAAAGTACTAAAGGCTGTGAATCAAACCACTTAAATAAGCTACTATGAATATTAGAAAACAAAAATTATAAAATCAACTATGATAAATAGTTATGGGACAGATATGAAGATGTAAAATATGACATAAAAAACAACATGGGGGAGGAAATAAAAAAGTAGATCTTTTAGAACTTATTTGAACTTAAATGAATATCAGTTTAAGACAACTAGATATTGCTATAGATCAACATATACGAAGCCCATGGTAACCGTAAGTCAAAACCCTATAGTAGATATGTAAAAACACGAGAAAGGACCAAAAGCATAACACACACACACACACACAAAAATCGTGTGACCATAATGGAAGAAACTGATAGCAGAAGAAAACAACAGAACAGAGAAGAACCACAAGAAAAACTGTCAAACAAATAACAAAAATGGCAATAGTACATGCCTATTAATAATCACTTTAAATGTCAATGAACTAAATGCCTCAATCAAAAGTCACAGGGTCACTGATTAGATAATGTTAGGCTTTTAGCCAGGCTCATTAAGAAAAATGAGAGAGGAAAATAAAAAAAAAAAGGAAATACAAGAGGAAAAATTACAACTGGTATCACAGAAACATAAATAATTGTAAGCAAATATTATGAATGGTTATATGCCAATAAAATGGACAAACTAGAAGAAATTGATAAATTCCTAAAAACATACAATTTTCAAGAATGAATCAGGAAAAATCGATAATCTGAAGAGACTGTACTGAAGCTGAATCAGCAGTCATAAAACTCCCCAAAAACAAAAGTTTAGGAACTACATGGCTTCACTGGGGAATTCTACCAAACATACAAAGAATAATTAATACCTATCATTCTCAAACTATTCCAAAGAAATGAGAGGGGAACACTCCCAAATTCATCCTACAAGGCCACCATTACTCTGACGCAAAAACCAGATATTACAAAAAAAGAAAGTTACATGTCAATATCCTGAATGAATATATATGTAGAAATCCTCAAGAAAATATTGGCAAACCAAATTCAACAATATATACAAAGGGGGGAGTTCCCGTCGTGGCGCAGTGGTTAACGAATCCGACTAGGAACCATGAGGTTGCGGGTTCGATCCCTGCCCTTGCTCAGTGGGTTAACGATCCGGCGTTGCCGTGAGCTGTGGTGTAGGTTGCAGACGCGGCTCGGATCCTGCGTTGCTGTGGCTGCGGCGAAGGCCGGTGGCCACAGCTCCGATTAGACCCC
>PVHT020000078.1:6130849-6179796 GCA_004024745.2 Catagonus wagneri | reverse complement strand
TATACAAAGGATCGTACATCATGACAAAGCGTGATTTATGCCAAGGATGCAAAGATGTTTTCATATTCACAAATCAATCAATGTGACACATCACATTAACAAAACAAAGGAAGGAGTTCCAGTCATGGTGCAGCGGAAACGAATCTGACTAGGAACTATGAGGCTGTGGGTTCCATCCCTGGTCTCGCTCAATGGGTTAAGGATCTGGTGTTGCCGTGAGCTGTGGTATAGGTCACAGACGCGGCTCGGATCTGGGTTGCTGTGGCTGTGGCATAGGCCGGCAGCTATAGCTCCGATTGGACCCCTAGCCTGGGAACCTCCATATGCCACAGGTATGGCCCCAAAAGAAAAAAAAAATTTTTTAATGGAAAAAAATTTCATGAGGATCTCAACAGTTACCAAAAAGTCTTTGACAAAATTCAGCACCCATTCACAATAAAAACTCTCAATGAAGTCAGTATATAGTGGACATGAGGTACGAGGTAAATGGACCCCTGGGCTGAGAACAGCCGGGACTTGTTAGGCTGAGTAAATTGAGCCTGGCTCTTCCAACACCTCAAGGAGAAACTTAATGGCAGGAGCTGGGCTCTGCAAGAGTAGAAAGATAAGGTGACCACTTCAATTACTCCTGGGGTCAAAGAGACCGCCCCAATTACACATGCGGAGTAAGACTGCTGGGGGTCAAAAAGGGAGGGGGTGCCAGGCCATAATAAGTCCCAATATCATCCAGACACCCTTTGCTTTGGAATCCATCTTTGCCAACAGATGCAAACACATCATGGGGAGGGTCCTGTGTCCAGTCAAGTGTAAGAAATAAAAGTAAGTTAATTGGCTAAAGGTCAACAAAGACCCAGAAGAACTGTGTTATATAAGTGTGTTAAATCACCTTTCTGGTGCGCTCCTCACTCGGGGGACGCCAGCACCCACATTCCTCTTTAGGGTGTGTATTACACCTTTGCTTCTGACTTAGATAAACTGCTTCTCTGTGCACTCTCCCACATGTTGCGCTGTGACTCTAAAAATAAACTTTATACCTGTTTTCAGTCTTTGCCTCCTTGAAATATTCTTGCTTTCACAGGGGGCAAGAATCAGGGCAATTCTGCTTCTAGGCTCTAGTCAGTCTAGTGGCTAGTATTCCTGGTTATCACCCAGGCTGCCCAGGTGCAATTCCTGAGCAGAGAATTTAAGATCTCGCTCAAAGTCATCATTCAGTGCTGACTCTCCAAAGTCAGACATATCTCAACATAATAAAAACCATTTATGACAAACCAAAATAATCCAATTTTAAAAGGGCAAAAGACCTCATAGATATTTTCCCAAAACCAATAAAATCCATTAAGGAAAAAAAAAAGATATTTTCCCAAAACCATATTCAATGGCCAAGAAGTATACGAAAAGATGCTAATATCACTAATATCAAGGAAGTGCAATCAAAATGCAATGAAATATTTACCTCAGAAAGAGGAAAGGGAAAGGCATGTGCAGCAGTGAGATATGCTACATCCAAAACCACCCAACCATTGCCAAGAAAGCAGTGCTAGTCAAGATGCAGAATACAAGCAAATCTCATTCATAACTGATGGGTGCAGGCACTTGGCATCTTGTGCAGGTCCCTGCTAAGTCAAGTACATCAACACATGATGCAACACTCATGTCCCTATACATTAACCTAACTAGTGTGAAAATTTAGGTACACACACACACACACACAGACACACACACACACACACACACACGGCAAGAAAATGTATATATCTGCTTTATTTACCCCAAACCTGGAAGAAGCCAAGATGCCATTCAACAGATAAACAGAAAAAAAGTGTGACACAGTAGCTGGGGTCTCCTCAGGCACACATGGGCTGCAGGCACAGGGGAAGGAGCTAAATCACGGGCTAGAGGAACAGGAGGTGAAAATACTGAATGCAGACAGGTACTAAAGCATAGGCAACATACACACATTGTTGCAGAAACTGCAGAAACCGTGGCAGTGGAAGGAGACAAACGGCACTTGGAGATATGGAATAGCAAGGTTTATTCAGCACCGGTGCGGGCTCAGAGGAGTCACCTCCAAAGTCTGAGCACCAGGTCTTTGTTCTCAGCAACTTTTACACAATACAGGGTCTTGTAACCATCCCCAGACCTCCCCCTTTCCCAAGCAGTGTTTCTTCTAAGAAGCTGAGCAAGCAAGGTTACAGAAGCAAAACCGATAAGTAACGCTGGGAACACGACTAGTAGGGCTGCTGGCTTGGACATAGGACCTATAGTTGCTACATAATTACAAGAAGCGTGGTACAGTGACAAGCACAGTTGAAAAGGCAGGCAGCTGCCCTTTCATCTGGAGGGGTGGGGGGGAAACACCACATTGTGCCCCATGGTCAAAACTCCTACTTCAACACTAGCTCCCATGAGCAGAAGCACAGGGGATAGACAGACACAAGGATAGAGTGGGACACAGACACGTGGGGTGAGACACTATAGGGATCCTATCAGATGCAGGAGCAGGAAATGGAAACACTCAAGGCAAGACAGCACTGGGGAGGGAGGCTCCCAGGTACCCTGGGCTGAGGCCCAGCGACGGAAACTGCAAGCTGCAGTAGCTACAGATAAGAAGGAAAAGAAAATCTTGACAAGAGGAGGACATACGTGGCGAGTAGTTGTATGGTTGGTGATACTACAGAGAAGCTATGTGTTTTGTTTTGTTTTTTTCCCTGTGGAGACACAGGAGGCCTGGTGTGGCCAAGGAAAGGCAGGGTGGGAGGCACTGAAGGAGGAAATGATCTGCAGATAAACAGTTTGAAAACACAAGAGGGAAGACGTGGAATGTCAGGTTAATCAGTACTTCAAGGACATTTATACTCTAAGTGACTTTGTCAGAAGGGAAGAGTGAAAATCAATGCTCTCACTTGCCTTCTCAAAAATTCAAAAGAAAAAATCAAACTGGAAAAATATAAAATGAATGCAATAATAAGGATAAGAGCAGACATAAATGAAATATAAGAATGAAACAGGAGGTAATTTGCAAGCCTAAAATATTTTTAAATATTAAAAAGTTAATGAACCACTAGAAAAACTGATGAAGAAAAACCGAGTAGACACAGAATCAATGTCAGGAATCAAACAGAGTAATCATCTACAGAGGCTATAGACCTCAACCCAGGTACCAAGAGGATTTTATGAAATACTTAGTACAAAACACATCACAACAAAGATCAAAATGCATCACTTTCTAAAAACTTAGGGATGCTAACACAAAAATAACAAAAATATAAGAAAAACCGTTATTTAATAAATAAATAAGTAAATAAATAAATGGAATCAACTATTTTAAAAAGTCAACCAATGATCCAAAAACAACAAACTTTCCACAAAGTACACTCTAGGCACAAACTTATTAAATGCTCAAATTTCAAACACTTAGCAAACAAACAAACCAAAAACCTAAGTTTTCCAGACTTTTCCAAATTGAAGGAAACACGGGGGATGTTTTTCAAATACTTTTGGGAAGCCGACATAACATTGAAACTATTGTCTGACCAGGACATCGGCTAATAAGAAAAGCAGAGACCATCTATTTCATTAACAGATATGCAGATAGCCAAGCAGAATATTAATCCACAAAGACAAGACCAGGAAACAAGTTTCCCCTGGAGTAAAGGATCAACGAAGGATTAACTCATGCAACATTTGAAAACAATTCTTCAGGCCTAGGGGAGCCCTGCCTGCCCATCCCGCAGGTAGCCCTGGGAACCCAGGGGAACTTAACGGTCTCGCAGCCAGGTTCTGTCCCCCCAGCCAGGTTGGGTCCAGCCAGGGCTGCGGAGGTGCCCTGTGCTGCCCTGCGGGGGCCTCCTGGACAGCAGGCACCGCTCTGAGCCAGGTCAGCAGGCGCCCGGCTCCGCTGAGCCCAGGCACTCCAGGTAATCGAAATGTGAAAACAAATCTTCAAATCAGTCTAAGAAAAGCCCAGAGACCAAAGAAAAAAGGGAGCGAACAGATGAGGCAAAAGAAAGGCCAGGTGGCTGGCTGACCTAGAAAGGTAACTCACCTGAAGCAGGTCCAAGTGAGAGGATCCCAGTGTGACCCCTGAGGACAGGATGCGATGCCAAAAGGCAGGCCCCCCCCAGGGTGGTGACAGCACCGCCAGCTCTAGGACAGTGGAGCCCAATACTTCCGCCAGGGGCTCCACGTCCCCTTCTTCAGCCTAGGCCCAGGCGGGGCAGACAGGCTCCCTGGAGCCAGGGAATTCTGATTGGCTGCTTCTTCTCTGACATCACGTGTGCGCACTGTGCTCCGCCTGAAGGGCTGCAGAGCCTCTGATTGGCCCCCTCCCTGCCGTTTCCCAGCCAAGGTCACTCCAGGCATCCATTTTATCCTTCTCCCTCACTCTCCAGAGTCCCAACCCCAGGCTCCCTGCTTGTGCTTGGAGACAGGAGCATCCTTATCCAGTTCTGGACCTTAAGGGGGAAGCAGTCTTTTACCGTTCAGATACTTTTGGGAAGTTGGTTGCTGTAAGCTTTTTTTAAAACAATCAGATTTTTAAAAGTTCCCTTCTGTTCCTAGTGCACTAAGAGTACACGCTATCACTGGATGTTGAATTTTGTCCTATGACTTTCCTGCAACTATCGAGATAGTAGTAGTATATTTTAAATTCTCCTGTATGGTAATTACATTCATGTATAAAATATCAAATCAGCCTTCAGTATCTGAATTATCCCTATTAGGTACTGATGTAAAATTTTAAAATATATTACTGAATTACATTTGAGATATCTACAATCTATAATGTATCACATTTTTCATTTTGAAATAATTACATATAATTTTGAAATGATTTTAGATTTGCATGCCATTTGTACGAAATAACCTTGAGAAAGTTCCCAAGTGCATACTAGGTACGTTACTCCAACGCAAAATTGTGTTACAATAAACAACCAGAATATTGACCTCGATATGCAACATTTCCCTCAAGACAAGCATCCTTTATGTTGTACTTTTTAAAAGACTTTTATGGCCACACCGTGGCATATGGAACTTCTTAGGCCAAGGACTGAATCTGAGCCACAGCTCACAGTAATGCTGGATCCTTAAGCCACTGAGTGAGGCCAGGGATCGAACCACAACCTCATGGTTCCTAGTCGGATTCGTTTTCACTGCACCACAACGGGAACTCCTATTTTGCACATTTTCTACTAGGTATTCTATTGTTTTCTTGTTGTCATTTTGTCATTCTCATATAATGGATAACTTCTACTGTGTAGATTGTGCATACCATTATTTGTGTCTTTTAAGTAAGCAAGGTTTTAAAATTTAAATTTTTAATTTATCAGTCTCCTTTATGGCTGTGCATTTTAGGTACCTTGTTCAACAACCTACTGTGTTTGAACATACTAAAAGTTGGGCATCTGGAGAGTTTTAGGGACAATATATGATAAATACATAGAAAACCAGATGAACAGAAAAAATCCAAGCAACTTTTAACTCCAGGAAAAAATTAATGTATGCAAAAAAAATTAATTATAGCCTGATTTGAGAATATTGCTCAACTATATTTATAGAAGTCAAAGCAATTTTATGAGTACTGACTACTAATCTTGTCAAAATGATGATTAGTTTTATTTGGAGGATAGGGCAACGGTCTGTGTGCTTGTGTGTGACAATAGTGGTAGAGGGGGTGGACTATACTAGTTTCCTATTGCTGCCTAACAACTTGCCACAAACTGAGTGGCTTAAAACAGCACACATTCATTATCTCACAGTTTCTGTGGGTCAAGATTCTGGGCATGTTTGCGCACAGGGTCTCACAAGCCTTCAATTATGGTGTTCAGCTGGGGCTGCAGTCTTATCTGAGATTTGACTGGAGAAAGATCCATGTTTATTGGCAGTATTCAGCTTCTTACAGCCATAAGACTGAGGACTTCAGTTTCTTGTTGACTGTTGGCCAGAGATTGCCCTCAGCTGCTAGAAATTGCCTTCGGTTCCTTGCCACGTGCACCACCCAGCACTGGTACCCACAGCATGGCAGCTCACTCCAAAGCCAGCAAGGGAGGGAGAGACTCAGGCAAGAAAGCACAACATTCTTATTTAACGTCATTACATGCACATAATCCTGAGCATCCCATCAGCTTTACCATATTCAATTGGTTAAAAGCAAGTCACTGGTTCCACCCATACTCAAGAGGAGGGGAATCACTTAAGGGTGCATTGTCAATTTAGCCAACTGTATAGTTAGGGGAGAACAGTCCCCACAAGACACCAACTGCAGTTTCAGAAGATTCCCAAAATCATTCTAAGGCTTAGACATTCACTGGAAAGAGAAACTTACTGAAACTGCTATATTTATCCTAATGGTTTATTACATGTTAAGGATATAGGTGAAAATTAGCCTAGGGATGGAGTTCCTATTGTGGCTCAGTGGGTTAAGAGCCCAACATAGTCTCCATGAGGATATGGGTTCAATCCCAGGCCTCACTCAGTGGGTTAAGGACTTAGCATTGCCACAAGCTGTGGTGTAGGTCGCAGGTACAAATCTGGCATTGCTGTGGCTGTGGTGTAGGCCAGCAGTGCGGCTCCAATTTAACCCCTAGTCTAGGAACTTCCATATGACATAGGTGTGGCCATAAAAAGAAAAAAATTAGCCAAGGGAAAGAGCATATAAAGGTGTGGCCATAAAAAGAAAAAAATTAGCCAAGGGAAAGAGCATATAAAGGAGATTTCAAGAGGTACCAAACTCAAGAGTTTCTAGTCTTTTATTCCCTGGGGAGTCATGGATCTGTTTTTTCCTCTTTGCATTAGTATGTAACAATACACCTGGAATATTGCCAACCTGGGATGCGCATCCAAGCCTCATTGTTCAGAGTTTTTATTGAAGCTCAGTGGTTGGCTGTCCACGTATCTAAGCTCAGTCTCTAACTTCTCTGGAGGTCACATGCTATGAGCCAAAGCCCCACTGAATCTCATTGTTAGACTTTCTGACACGTTCCCAGGGCTTAGTGATCACCCCAGAAGCCAATGGC
This sequence comes from Catagonus wagneri, assembly GCA_004024745.2. Classification (NCBI taxonomy): domain Eukaryota; kingdom Metazoa; phylum Chordata; class Mammalia; order Artiodactyla; family Tayassuidae; genus Catagonus; species Catagonus wagneri. Next base: position 6,172,783 of record PVHT020000078.1, on the reverse strand, counting down.
AAAGGCAAAACCTCAGCATTGTCAGCAGTGACAATGCTGAGTCCTTAACCACTAGGCCACCAAGGAACTCCAAACCTGGTACTTAGAAATGGCTAACGGATGAAATGGTTACCTCTTGGCAATGTAAAACAAAGGATAGAAGGCTGGGGACTACTTTTTAAAAATAAGCCCTGTGGTGTCATTTGCCTATGTATACTACATGCATATGACTTTGATAAAAATGAAAAAACTTAAAAGTAATATGTGCCCATGGTAACAAAAACTGACGCTCACATTTAAGTGTGAAGATGAAAGTGAAAACTGCTTATAATTCCACTTCCCAGAAGGGTAGCATCATTTGCCCAATGTTTTCCTTTGGCTGATTTTAGAATTTTGTCCTTGGTATTCTAGAATTTCACTATGATATGTTAACTGTATATACCTTTATTTAGTATGCATAAACTTTATTGAGTTTAATGCTATGGATATTTTTTATCAGTTCTGGAAAATTCTCAGCCATTAGCTCTCAAATATTGGCCTGGCACCAATCTCTGTCTCCTCTCTGGAACTTCAGTTAAATGCATGTTAAAAGTTCTAACTGAATTTTCCTTTTTTTTTAGGGCCACACCCGCGGCATTATGACGGTTCCCAGGCTAGCGGTCTAATCGGAGTTGCAGCTGCTGGGCTACGCCACAGCCACAATGACACCAGATCCAAGCCGCATCTGTGACCTATACTACAGCTCACGGCAACGCCGGATCCCCCACCCACTGAACGAGGATAGGCATGGAACCTGCAACCTCGTGGTTCCTAGTAGGATTCGTTTCCACTGTGCCACAATGGGAACTCCTAATTTCTAATTAAATTTCTAGTTTTACCTTTCTTTCCTTTCTGTTCTCTTATCTTCCTGTCACTAATACCAGGAAACCATTGCTGCATAAATGAATAATGTAAGATTAGGTTGATTATATACACATATATAAATACTAAGTGTTAATACAAGTGATTACCATGTAGGCAACAGATAACTGTACACAAAACTATAAAGGCAAGTAAAGGAACGGGATTAGTCAAAGTAGCTTTGATGGAAATAAATTCATCAAGGATTTACATTAGCATGGAATGCTAGTCTAAAATGTAAAAAAACACATTTAGAGTAGATAAGCAATGAGGTCCTGCTGTACAGTACAGAGAACTATATCCAGTCTTTTGGGATAGAACATGATGGAAGACGTTATGAGAAAAAGAATGATATAAATGCTTGGGTCACTTTGCTGTACAGCAGAAACTGGCACAACGTTGTAAATCAACAATAATTTTAGAAAAATAAAAAAACGATAAAACATAAAAAAAGGCTGTTGCATATTTTGGTCCCATGACATCTTTTTACTGTTTTATTTCAAAGTAGGTAAAGTAGTAAGAAAAGTATCAAAGATCAGCTTGTCTTTTTATCATAAGATTTATTAACAGCATCTTTTTCACTGCTATGACAACATCTGAACAAGTCTTTAAACCCTTTAAAGACTGACCTTACAGCAACATTACAGGAGACAAAATTTGCTTTAATTTCTTTAAATAAAGATAGTAAAAAGTGAAATTTCAATGCTACCACCCTTAATATCCATAAAAAATTGTCAACTCAAGTTTAAATACTTTTATTAGAGAAAGTATAAAATACTGAATTCTATATTCTTAAACACTATTATTTTAAGAATCAGTCAAGTCTCTTCATGCAGCCAGCGTGTCTCCAACACTTCCATATAGTACCTTAAAATGTCTCCAAAAAAACTCAAATTCTGAAAAATAAGCAGAAAAACAAACTGATGTTCCCAAATACTTTTTAAAAATTTTTAATTGTGATAGCACAAAATTTACCATTCTCACCATTTCAAAGTGTACCGATCAGTCATGTAAGTAGAAGCTGTCCTAACAGGGGTGAGGTGATCTTTGATTTATTTCCCTAGTGATTAGTGAAGCTGAGCATCCTAACTTGGACATTTGTAGACTATGTCTCCAAAGACATACAAATGTCCAAGTCTTTAGAAACATATCTAAAATCCTTTGCCTATTTTCTATAATCAGGTTGTTTTTGTTCAGTTTTAGGAATTCTCTAGGTTGTAGGTATTAATCCCGTACATGACATGATTTGCAAAAATATTCTAATTTATTCAGTACAGCTCCCTACTAGACATTTATGTTATAGTCTTCCTACTGAAAATATTGGTAATTATGTAAAACTTTACTTGTATATATAGAGATATTTATTTATTTATTTAGTCTTTTTGCCTTTTCTAGGGGCACACTCATGGCATATGGAGGTTCCCAGGCTAGGGGTCTAATCAGAGCTGTAGCTGCTGGCCTACACCACAGCCATAGCAATGCGGGTTCCGAGCCACATTTGCAACCTACACCACAGCTCACAGCAACGCCAGATCCTTAACCCACTGAGCAATGCCAGGGATCGAATCCACAACCTCATGGTTCCTAGTCAGATTTGTTTCTGCTGAGCCACGACGGCAACTCCTATAGAGATATTTATAGAATACATTCCTACAAGGGGAATTGCTGATCAAAAGATATATGTATTTATAATTGATACATTACTACCTACTTGCTCAGAAGAGAGGATATAACAATTTATTCACCAATTCCATTATACTCTTAATGATCTCTTTGTACAACTTAAAGTTTTTTCTCACCTCTGAATTGATTTTAAGATATATTAACTAGAATTAATGTAACAGATAAAGAATAAAAACCTACTTGTTATGTTAATGACTCAGAGATAATGATGATTGTTAACAAAGCCTATTAAGGAAAAGTGACATTTGAAAGTCCACGTTATTCAAATTTTACCTCTTTTAAGTAGGCTGGTACCCCTTTTCAACATACATTAATAATAAAACTTCTTGGGTTTTCCCTGGGGTCTTCCCAATTTTTTTTCCATTTCTTTTTTCAGTTTATTTGCTTTATATCTCTCAGCCATCTCTACAAGATCTTCTGGGATACTCTGAAACCATTAAATGTGTTATTAGAAGTGAGTGATTCTTTCAGTAGAACAACTTTTATACAGTATGCTAAAATGCCTCCAAATCTTTAGAGAATCTCCACAACTGCTTATATGGCATCTTCCAAACAGAATGAAATGTATCCTTCTGCATATATTAAACACTGAATTTTCAAGCTATAAAAACCAGACTGATCTTAAAAATAAACACCCATCAGTGAGTATGCTGCGCTCCTGCTTCCATAGCCCTTATCTGGTGCCACTCTCGCCTGTGGGCCCAAGGACGCCCCCTGCTTCCTCTACACTCTCCACCTCCATGCCGCTGGGTCCTTCCCCTGCAGGGTTCGGTGACGCTCATCCCTATTAGGTCAGGTCCTCTAAATACACAGGATAGTGCCTCATCTTTGCCACACTACAGCCCTCATTACATGTTTAATTCCTTGTGTAATATCTGTTATTTCCTGATGGGCAGTAAGCCCGGTACTTGGAATAAAACAAATGAAATTTGAACATGAGAAAATGAGTTGTATATTCTCACTTGATTTGCTCTTTCCAGAATATGAATTAATTCACTGGCAATCTTCCAATCACTTCTCGTGATAAGGGTAATAGATACCCCAGTTCTCCTTCAAGGGGGAAAAAAACTCATTGTAATTTGATTTATAATGTATATTTATGATTCAGGTAGCAAAACAATAAAATCAGCAGCAGCAAAACCTCAACTCTTTCACAAGCCCAACTCTGTATGATATATTAAGACTGAGCCATTCAAATGGCAATTTGTAATCTAAATAGTCTGGACTTGTTTAAACAGCATGTTACATGGGTTTTATGAGCGTGCTCTCAGAGGGGAAAAGAAAGGTTTTCTTACACATGCCAACTTGGACAACAGAGTAACCACTGGATATAGCTCAGTGTTGTGACACTATAGATATAAAGCAAAGACTGGAACCAGAAACAGTTACACACAACTAATCACAGAGCAGTCTGGGTGATTCTGGAACAGGCCAGTGGGGAAGGGATAACATAGTAAAGCAGGTTTGGGGTGGCCCAGACAATTTACAGGCTAAAGAACAACAGTGTTCTACGTTAAGAGTAGTCTATGAGGAGAATGAGGATCCAGGCTTGGCTACTTTTTGTGGGTGGACTACGTTGACTTACCCTGCTCTCCCAGTACGCCCTACTCTGTGCACATATTCTTCGATGTTTCGGGGAAAATCATAATTATAGACATGGGTGATATCATGGACATCTAGACCACGAGATGCTAAATCAGTAGCAATCAGTATTCTCACTTTACCTAAAAGAACAGAAATATTCTGGAACAAACCAATCTAAGACATATCTGTCCTCTAATATCTAATCAGGTGAACTATTATTGCTTTTAATATCAAAACACTTAAAGACTGATAGGAAAGGGTTACTTAGTCTTTAACTGCTGGCCACGTTACAACACAATTGATACCACAGTTCAAATGGTCTATAAACCATGCCAAAGATAGATGCCTTTCAGGTAAATTAAAAGACAATTCCCTGGCTACAAATTATTACCTTGATATCCAGGTTTAAATATTAGCCTGATAGTTCTGAGAGTCTGATTACAATATAGAACAAGTATAGTTCGGGGATCTGAAAACTTAGAGCAGGTCTTAGAAATGGGTTCCATGGAAAAGGTGCCATCACTCAACCAAGCCCAGGCATTGTACACTTTTAAATGTAATACTAAATGCAATACTAATTATATAAATGTACCTGTTTTAAAGTTTTTTAATGCTCTCTCTCGATCGCCCTGTTCTCTGTTGCCATGCAGAGACTCCACTGATATACGCCGGATACCCAGGTCGCTTGATAAATGATCAGCACTGAAGCAAAAGATACGCTTGATAAATGATCAGCACTGAAGCAAATAAAGTCAGGGATCTAAGTGCTTATTCTAATACTACGACCAATTCATTAGTATTATTTCTATTAGTAAGAGTTCGAAGTAACATACTGTAAGACTTAATACACACACACTCACCTGACCTAAGTATACAAATAGAAACAATGCTAAAAAAAATCCATGCCTGATAACTCGAATGTAAAAAATATACTTACACAGCTTTCCGGCTGACAAATATTATGACTTTGTCTTTGGGAGACATGCTCTCAATGAAGGTCTGGATGTGTGATCGTTTTTCATCTTCTGTGGTCACTATTATATTTTGCTTCACAGTACTTACAGCCTAAAAAGATTCAAAGATCACAGAACATCAATATTAACGGGAAAATCCCATACACCAGCTCAAAATCCATCTTATTTCTATCATTTGCTAAATGTTTCAATAAACTGCTAGCAGGAAAATGGCAGGTCCTTGCAAAATTACCTGTTTCTACTCAAGGATTTATAACTCAGATTTTCACTTTTTGCTACTTACTCATCCAAGCTAGCTTGGGAACTGTTGAATGTTTGGCTGTGTGTTGAAAGTAACTGGCTACTCTTGTAGGAAAAGGAATAACCATGGTTTGAGGCCAAGCTTAGAAAAACTATCACCATGAATTTTGGACACAGCTTTTTTGTAAGAAAGGAAGGAAGATGTTCAGCTTATGATGGAAAGAGTTTCCATCAGATAAGTATTTTGACAACTCCATTCAAAATTTCAAAATATCATTGGTAGCATTTTTTGGACCCAGTGATAAAATAGACTTTGAAGCATTTACCCCCTCATTTGTGAAATCTAATGAAATGAGCCTAGACAATGATTCATTATTAATCATCAGTAATTTAAGTAAAAGGTCAATTTTCATTAATGATTGATAGAAAGGCCAATTTCAATTATGAAATGAAAGGCTACAGAACTTTATAATGGCAAAAACTTCCATAATTAATAAGCTATAAACAACAGTAATTAAAAAGAAGCTTACAACTAGATCCAGAGTTCCAACATACACAATCATGGGCTCTTTCAAATAAGACTGTGCGAGTCTACGGACAGCATATGGCCATGTTGCACTGGAAATAAAACATAACACAAACACGAAAAATCCATTATAAATCAAACATCACTAAGTTTCCCTAAGAATGCTATGGACCAAAGTGCTCATGAAAGACAAATTCAGTACTTTTTAATGAGGGTGATTTCACAGAACAAGTGTGCTTCACAATGGATCATTCAATTATAATGAAGCTACTAGATTAAATTTTTAAATAAATTTAATAGGTTTGTAAAGAAAAGGTGAAGGAGTTCTCTACCTTCCTACTCTATGGAAAGGTAAAATGAATTCAGGTGTTAGATTAGTTTTCTCTTGGCCTGTATAAAAGGTGAAAAGACGCCAGTATTTTTCATACATTGTCAGCAGGCCAAACCAAGTGCTTATGCCAAAAAACAATTTTAACTGTACTGATGAATGGATATGTAAAGTCAGATATTCCTTCAACTATATATTATGAAAGTAACCACCTTCTGTACTTTCACACTAATTACAAACGTGAAGTTTAGAAAGAAAACAAAATAAATTAATTTAATGTATTTTGCCAATCATCTACTTTTTTTTTTTTTTTTTTGCTTTTTAGGGCCGTACCTGTGGCATATGGAGATTCCCAGGCTATGGGTCCACTCGGAGCTACAGCTGCTGGCCTACACCACAGCCACAGCAACACCGGATCCAAGCCATGTCTGTGACCTACACTACAGCTCATGGCAACACCGGATCCCTGACCCACTAAGCAAAGCCAGGGATCGAACTGGCATCCTCATGGATACTAGTGGGATTCTCTTCCACTGCACACAAGGGGAACTCCCCCAATTATCTACTCTTTTTTTTTATGCTAATGACAAAATTATAAGCCCAAGAGAAATGGCCTATAGATCACTCTGCATTTAAATAACTTTTGCTGCCTAGCTTTATCTTGGGCAAAAACAGGATTCTGTATTCAAATGTTTACTTCCAAGGACAAGTGATGACTTTTTCAAATCTGTGAACCCTTAGGAAACAGTCCTCCTTGCATGTTTTCGTAGAAAGCTTATTTGTAATTCAGAAAATGCAATAGTCATTGTTAAACTGTTAATGCTGACCTCCTATACTAAGTGATGACATCTTTCACCTAAGGATCTCAAAATACTTTCAAATGAGGCTCTAAACTCAAATGGATTTTGTTCTACTGATTTCTACTCTGCAAACTAGCAAATTAAACATATACCTACCTTGTCATAATGGTCTGCCTGTCTGGGCGTATATCTAATAAAATCTTCATTATCTGGGGTTCAAATCCCATATCCAGCATCTTGTCAGCTTCATCTAATACCTGCATTAAAAATAGCTAGATTAGATATGGAAGGTAGCTAATGTATGCTCTCTTTATGAACACAGATAATTTTCTCATTTTGCCCATTACCTTAGCTATCTGTAGTTGCAACAAAGATTTTAGTTCGCCAATGAATAGTTTCTAAATCTCTTTAATGAAAAAACAATTTAATGGCTAAAATATTCATGTGAAATTCTTTTCTACTTATCTACATTTTTTCTAACATATATAAAATACTAAAATAGAATTACTTTAATACCATTATGAAATGGACAGCCATTATAAAGGATTTGATAAGAGTTCAGTTCTTCCTCCCAGCATCCCAAACCCCTTACTCCAGGATTACCAGGTAGCTTATGCTCTTCAAGTACACAAAGTTATTCATTTGCAGATCATTGAGCCTTCCAGGAGTTGCAATAATGATATCTACACCTTTCAATAAGTCTTTTATTTGTCCATCTCGATCTCCACCACCATATATACAAACACTTAAAAAAAATACAGAGGTTCACGTTCAGGAAGGGACTATACCACCACAATTCAAAATCCCAACTTAAGCATTCTGAGTATAAAATTGAAAAGTAGTAGTACAGTATTATTGGTTCCTTTCTAAACTATCCACACCCATCAACCCACAGGGATGTGTTCTACGAAAGGCCATGTTTGCATTCTTGTTAATTGACCCCACCACCCTACCTATAGTTGATCTGGATCAGGGGTAATATCTGACCCATGCTGAGCCAATCAGCTTCTCATGATGCATAAAAAATAATAGAGAGAATGTCTAAAGCTACAGATGATTAAAATGCTGATAGAGGAATGGCCAAAGAAATGACTTACCTTTTAAGACCTTTATACGAATACTTAGAACACTCAGCTTCCACCTGCAGAGCTAATTCTCGAGTGGGTGTAAGGACTAACATGCCGGCCCCATTCCTGGCTCTTTGGAGAGAAAACACATTATTAAAGTAGCCACCTCAGATACACAGAACCTTCATTCAGCGCTTTCAAAATTTGTAGCAATGAATGTCAAAGTCACAAACATGCACCATGCATAAAAAGTGAAGAAGTACAGAAAAACAGCCAAGCCAAAAAAAAACCCCAGGGCCCAGATACCAGCCTTTTCATTTAACATGACCAATGCTTTCCTATCCTCACACATGTTCATAGAATTATATTGGACATGGTAATTTAAACAATTTGCTTCCAGTGTTTCACTATTAAGACTTTTAGAGGGGAGTTCCCTGGTGGTCTAGTGGATTGGATTTGGTGCCTGCACCACTGCCCAGGTTTGATCCCTGGTCTGGGAACCAAGACCCTATATCAAACCTCTGCACATTGTGGTAAAAAAAAAAAAAAAAAAAAGACTTTAAAAAAAAAAAAGATTTTTGGTAGATACTACCTATTGCTTCCTAAAAATATTCTGTCGATTTCTTTTTTTTTCTTTTTAGAGCCAAACCTGTAGCACAGAGAAGTTTCCTGGCTGGGGGTCAAATCAGAGCTGCAGCTGTCAGCCACAGCCACAGCAATGCAGGATCTGAGCCGCATCTGTGACCTATGCTGCAGCTTGCAGCAATGCCAGGTTCTTAACCCACTGAGGGAGGCCAGGGATCGAACCCGCACCCTCATAGATACAAGTCAGATTCTTAACCCACTAAGCCACAATGGAAATTCCTATTTTGTCAACTTATATTCTAAGAGCAAAATACAAGTATATTTCCTTGAGATGAGGCATTGTCTTCTGACCAAAGTAACAGAAGAAACTTTAATTGCATTTTTGGTATCCATATCTATCAGTCCCTTAAAGAGAAATCTGATGTAAAAATTCTTACACAGGTTGTGAGTCAACATGAATAAATCCAGGCATTAGGTAGGATAATGTCTTCCCTGTTCCAGTCTGGGCTACTCCTATAAGATCTATGCCTTGTAGAATGATCGGCCATGCTTGTGACTGAAACAGAACAATAAATATTAAAATAAAAGGCTCATTTCTTTCTGCCAAGTGTTCCTCCTCTCTCAGCCCCAAACTTCTTTCAATATTTTAAGTTCTAGGCAGTGGCAGAGGTACCGCAGGAATGCTCATAAGAGGCAGTTGCTCTTTGGTTTTATAACTTCCAACAACCAGAAATTATTGGGGGGGGGTGTCAATGAAATGTTAGAATTAAAAAAAGCATACCTGAATTGGTGTTGGCTTTTGAAAACCTGCCTTTTTAATGTTTATCATCACTTCAGGGTAACACTGAAACACATCCTCAAATTTACAAGCAGGATTGGGAATAGGACGTTTCTCACCGTCTTTCAAGTCATCACACATTATATTATAATTTTCTTTCCTTTAAGGAAAAATAGAACAAAGGATTAGCGACTTTGGTCACTTTACTTCCCAAGTAAGAAGTTTTTTCCAACATTAGTTCAGGTCATATCCAGAAATTCAACTGCAACTGGTTACAATCAGACTGCTGCTTGAGTTACAGTAAAATGTAATAAGAAATAGAAGTGAGCCCATCTTTTTTTTTTTTTAACCAGAATACTTCCAGAGAAGGAAATTCATACAATTCGTATACTGCATGTATGGATGGGCTAAATGAAAATTTCATGGAAAGGTTAAGAATAGAGTCTGAAAATTATATGCTTCGTGAATCAGTGTCAGGTTTAGCAAACACCTGAGGACCTATATTATTCCACACACAATTTCTTAATTAATTCTCAATAATCCTTTGAAGTGGAAATTATTCTCATGTGACAGGTGATCTTTAGTTACTTGTCCACCGTTGGAGCCCTACCCCAATCCTAGAATAACTGTTCTGTCTGCTATATCATACTATCTTAATTTTATAACAGATACTTTTTAAAATGTTGCCTGTAGGACCTTTAATTCCAAATAATAAGGACTGAAGAGTAAGAAATTATTTTGATATTCAGATATCAGATTGATTTCTTATGATTTTCAACAATTGTAGAAATAATTCTCTAAAATTATTGTCTAATTCAGTAGGAACTAACCACATAGCTCTTTAAATTTAAATTTTAAAATTCAGTTTCTCAATTATACTAGCTATATTTTAAACGTTTTCCATATGTGGATAGTAAACTACTCTAGATACAAATATAGCCCCTTTCCCCTCTCTGCCAAAAGTTTCATTGGATAGCAATGCTCTAATACATATTACGGAGGATGCAGCCAACTTTTCTCTTAAATATGGAAGCTACAGCTTCACATGCAGTCACCTAAAATCTCTTCCTAATGAGTTAATTTACTAGCATAACTACAAATACTCACTAAAAAGTAATAAAACTACCCACCTCCAATTGTCTACTTGTTCCTGTGACATTGAACTTGTTGTTTTGGACTCCATGTAAAAGTTTTTCTTAATTAGAGGTAAACCTGGGACAAAGGCCAAAATTCAAACTTTGATTATTATTGAGAATTTACATTTCATTGACACTTATTCAAAGCAAGAGAAATCAAAGTAAAATATACATTAAGTTCACCTTGCATAGATACAATTTTAGAGGGTTGTTCTACACTTTGCCAGCAAGGCTTATGCCAGCCTCAAAGAAATTTCTGCTTTTTGTTTGTCTTTCAGTGACATTTTTCACCCCAAAAAAGATTATCTTTAATAGTTAAATATAAAACAAGTCTCTTGAACTGCCACTGCTGCCTGGCTCCAGGAGTGAATGCAAACCACCTCTGCTTCCACTGCACGCTCTGGGTATGCACCTGAGCTGCCACCACTGCCAAGAACTCCAGGCCGGGCACCAGCTGCCACATTTGCATATGTACTATCAAGGGGATAAGGGCCAGTAAACACTGAGGAAAGAGGCAACAGACACCCATACTAAAAACAGTTCTTGCACCAAAAATATTAAACCCACACAAATTACACAGGGATGCTCCCACATACAAATAGCCCTCCACGATAAGAGTAGACAACTGTTTCTCCTAAACTCACAGAGTAAGAGAAATAGAAGTAAAGTTTAGAAGCAGAGGAACCACTCCCAGTTAAAAGACCAAGACAATTCCCCTGAAAGAACAAACAATGAAACAGACCTCTTCAGTCTAATAGATACCAATTTCAAAATGGAAATAATGAAAATACTGAAGGAACTAAGAAAGACTATTGACAGAAATGCAGATTAGTGTAAAAAGGAACTAGAACTGTCAAGAAGAAGCAATACTAAAGGCAATGAATAGCAGAATGAATAACACAGAAGAAAGAATAAGTGACCTGGAAGACAGCATGATGTAAATAATCCAATCTGGACAGCAGACAGAAAGCCAAATTGAAGGAAAAAAAAAAAGAGAGAGAGAGAGAGAGACAGAGAAAGAAAGCAACATAAGAGACCTATGGGCTAACTAATATAAAGCATGCTGATCTACATATAATAGGGATTCTTGAGGGGGAAGAAAGACAAAAGGGAATCAAAAATATATTTGAAGAAATTATGGCTGAAAAGTTCTCAAACCTAAAGAAGGAAGGAAACAGATCCAGGTACCGAAAGCACCAAGTGTCCAAAAGAATATGAACCCAAACAGACCTACACTAAGACATATCATAAAAAAACTGGACAAGTTAAAGAAAAGATTTTAAAGGCAGCAAGAGGAGAATAGAGTTAATTACAAGGGAACCCCCATAAGGCTATCAGCTGATTTCTCTACAGAAATGTTGCAGGCCAGAAGGGAGTGGAAAAATATATTCAAAGTTTTGAAAGGGAAAAATATGCAACCTAGGATTCTCTACCCAGCAAAATGATCATTTATCATAAAAAGAGAGATAAAGAATTTCTCAGACAAGAATTTCTCAAAAACTAAAAGAATACAATACTAAACCTATCCTAAAGGAAATGCTAAAAATTCTTCTCTAAATAGAAAAGAAGAATCTGTAGGAAAGAGAAAAATCACAGTTGGAAAGTAAATCACTTAAATAAGCCAGAACACAGATTAAGAAAAAGAAGAAATCAAAAAATTTCTGTGGAAGTGATAACTACAACAAACAGCAAAAGGATGACCATGAAGATGTAAAAGGGGACAACAAAATCAAAAAAAGTGGGACAGTAAGAAAAGGTAGATTTTATTTCCCCTAAAATGTGTTTGAACTTATATGACCACTGGTCTAAGAAAGTAGAAATGGGAAGGGGTTAACATACTTGAAAAACAGGGTAACCACAAATCAAAAAACATACAATAGATTCACAGAAAAATGAGAATGTAAGTATAATACGAAATCATCAAACCATAAAAAGAAAAAGAAAGAAAAAACTGACAAAAAAAGAAATCTATAAGAGTTCCTGTTATAATGCAGTGGTTAACGAATCTGACTAGGAACCATGAGGTTGCAGGTTCGATCCCTGGCATTGCTCAGTGGGTTAAGGATCCAGCATTACCATGAGCTGTGGTGTAGGTTGCAGACGCGGCTCGATCCCAGGTTGCTGTGGCTGTGGCGTAGGTCAGCAGCTGTAGCTCCGATTAGACCCCTAGCCTGGGAAAATCTGCATGCCACAGGTGCGGCCCTAAAATGACAAAAAGACAAAAAAAAAAAATAAGAAAAAAGAAAGAAATATATAATCAATAGGAAAACAAGGTTTAAAACCGCAGTATATACATATCTATCAATAATTTAAATGTCAATGGACTAAACAGAGTGGTAGACTAGATTAAAAAAAAAAATAGGAGCCTAAAATATGCTACCTATAAGAAACTCACTTTAGGGCACAGGAAACACATAGATTGAAAGTGAGAGGATGGAAAAAGATATTTTATGTAAACGGAAATGACGGGGGGGGGTCACAATACTCAATCAGACAAAACAGACTACAAAACAAAGCCATAAAGAAAGATAAGGAAGAATACTATATAATGGTAAAAGGATCAATACAAAAAGAGGATTTTACAATCATCAAAATATATGCACATAATACAGGAGCACCCAAATACGTAAAACAAATACTAACAGACACAAAGGGAGAAAATGATGGAAACACAATAACAGTTGGAGACTTTAACACCCCATTCACATCACTGGACAGATCTTCTAGACAGAAGACCAATAAGGCAACAGAGACCCCAAATATAGAACAGTTAGATCTAGTTGATATTTTCAGGATATTACATCCAAAAAAACACAAATCAATCAACATGATACACCACTTAAACAAAAGACAAAAACCCCACGATCAGTCTCACTAGATACAGAAGAAGCATTTGACAAAATTCAACATCCATTCATGACAAAAACTCTTACCAAAGTGGGTATAGCGGGATTTTATCTCAACATAATGAAAAGCTATCTATGACAAATCCATAGCCAATATAATACTCAGTGGAGAAAAGCCGAAAGACTTCCACTAAAATCTGTAATGAGACAAAGATACCCATTCTCACTTCTTTTCAGCATAGTATTGGAAGTCCTAGCCACAGCAATCAGACAAGAAAAAGAAGTAAAAGCTAGCCAAATTGGAAGGGAAGTGGTAAAATTGTCATTATATGCAGATGGCATGACATGATATATAGAAATCCTAAGGACTCCACACAAAAACTACCATAACTGATAAATTAATACAGCAAGGTAGCAGGATACAAGATTAACGTACAGAAATTGGTTGCACTTCTTAATACTGACAATGAAATATGAGAAAGAGAATGCAAACAATACTTTTTAAAATTGCACCCCCCAAAATAAGATATCTAGGAATAAACCTGACCAACTAGAATTATACACTGAAAACTATAAAGCATTAGTAAAGGAAATTAAAATATGATTCATAGAAATGGAAAGATATTCCATGTTCTTGGAAGATTAATATTATTAAAATGGCCATACTATCCAAAGCAACCTACAAAGTTAATGCTATCAATTACTCATGACATTTTTCACAGAACTGAAACAAATAATCCTAACATTTATATGGAACTATTAAAGACCCAGAATTGCCAAACCAATCTTGACGAAAAAGAATAAAGTAAGAGGCATAACCTACCCTCCCAAACTTCAGACAATACTACAGAATTATAGTAGTCAAAATAGCATGGCATTGGCACAAAAGTAGACATATGGATCAATGGAACAGAGAGCCCAGAAATAAACCCAGACACCTATGGTCGGTTAATCTTTGACAAAGGAGGCAAGAATACACGATCGGAAAAAGTTTCTTCAGCAAGTAGTGCTGGGAAAATTGGACAGCTGCATGTAAATCAATGAAGTTAGAACACAGCCTCTCACCATATACAAAAATAAACTCCGAAATGTTTAATGATTAAACATAAGACACATTACCATAAACATCCTAGAAGAGATCGTAGGCAAAATATTCTCTGACATAAATTGTACAAATGTTTTCTTAGTTCAGTCTCCCAAGTCAATAGAAATAAAACAAATGGGACTTAATCAAATTTATAAGCTTTTACACGGCAAAGAAAACCATAAAAAAGAAAAAAAGAGGAGTTCCCGTTGTGGCACAGTGAAAATGAATTCAACTGGTATCCATGAGGATGTGGATTCGATCACTGCCTTGCTTAATGGGTTAAGGATCTGGCATTGCCATGAGCTGTGGTGTAGGTCACAGACTCGGCTCAGATCCAGTGTTGCTATGGCTGCAGGGTAGGCCAACAGCCAGCACCTCTAACTCCAATTTGACCCCTAACCTGGGAACTTCCATATGCAATGAGTGCGGCAATGAAAAAGCAAAAAAAAAAAAAAAAAAAAAAAAAAAAAAAAATAGAGAGAGAGAGAGAGAGATACAGGGAGTTCCTGGCATGGCTCAGTGGTAATGAACTTGACTTGTATCCATGAGGATGCAGGTTCGATCCGTGGCCTCACTCAGTGGGTTAAGGATCCGGTGTTGCCATGAGCTGTGGTGTAGGTCGCAGACATGGCTCAGATCTGGTATTGGTGTGGCTGTGGTGTAGGCCGGTGGCTACAGCTCTGATGAGACCCCTAGCCTGGGAACTTCTATATGCAGAGAGTGCAGCCCTAAAAAAGACGAAAAAAAAAAAAAATGACACAGATGAACCTAGCTACAAAACAGAAACAGACTCAAGGACAAGGAGAACAGATTTGTGCTTGTCAAGGTGGAGGAAGTCGGGAGAGGGATGGAGTGGGAGGCTGGGGTTAGCAGACGTAAACTATTACACACAAAGGGGATAAATAACACGGTCCTACTGTACAGCACAGAGAACTATATTCAATAGCCTATAATAAACTATGACGGAAAAGCATATAAAAATGTACACATATGTACAATGGAATCACTTGGATGTACAGCAGAAATTAGCACAAGACTGTAAATCAATTGTACTTCTATTTAAAAAGGGAAAAAGGAAAAGGAAATAAACCATGCTTCACAAGACACACAGTCGTCACAGCTGATGAACTCTTCTCTCACAGTTTTTGACTTTCTTTGAAAGTTCATCCCATTACTTTTTAGGAACAAAATATTTATCCTTATTCTATCCTCTGAAGCTACATTTTTTTTTTAATGCTTATCGACCTCCTCCAAACTTAAATCCTTTTTCTGGCCCCCTAATCCAAATCTCCCAACACATGTTGTCAGCATGGCACTAGAAAGGCTGACCACTGTCATGTTCACTCTTTAACTTTAAATAAATGATGCTGCCTTGCTGCCCCATTCTGATCACCAAATTACTGCCTGAATTTACCCTGAAATTCAGTGAATAATGGAACATACTCCATATAAACTTCCAAGTGAGAAATTTAAAAAAAGCACATTTCTTCAAGAACTGTGTGATCTCATTAAATGTTTTTCCCTTTTTACTCTGCCCTTGTTGTCCAGTACACTCCATGGTCAATGTTTGCTCAATCACAGTAAAATGAGAACTCTTGGTTGGCATGTTTACTCACTTCATTTCCCTTTCAGCCCAATTTTCTATTTTCATTAAACTTGTGCAGCGAGTTACCTCAAATAAGACAAGGTATGCACAGGTTAAATGTTTTAACTTTTGATTTATAATATAAATCATAACACAAAGAAACTATCATGCCCTAGGGACTAATTGCAGTATTTGAAATTCTACTGTCATTTTGTTTACAGATTTCCTTACTAAAAGCAACACCTTTTCTTTTTCAGTCACACTCATGGCATGTGGAAGTTCCTGGGCCAGGGATTAAACCTGTGCCACAGCAGTGACAGAGCCGAATCCCTAACCCACTGAGCCCCTGGGGAACTCCAACACATTTTTTAATTAGAGGCTAAAAACCTCAATTAAGAAAAATAACAATGCCACACGTAAATGCTGGGATGAAGCACTAACCTGCCCACTTTTTTTCACTCCATTCCAAAATATTTTCTCGGAACTTATCCCAATCAACCAATTTCTGATTTCCTGAAACATCTCTCTTTGCTTCTTCTTCACCCGAAGGCTGGATTGCAGCAACATCTGTTAAAAATACCCCAAATCAGTTTCCAAATAAATCCTACCAGTACAAAATCCAAAATCATTTTACTATTTTTTATTTTAATAACCCAACAATAATGCTTAAAGCATAAAATTTAGGAATTTAGTACAACAATACCACTACAATTCTGGTCATGGTCTGTCAGTTATCTACTTCAAATTTCTGAAATGCAAAAAAAAAAATTTATTGGAGAAGTTAAAAGAGTGTGAGGGTCTAGCATCTGATAAGAAATAACATATCACTTAATCTTTACAATAATCCTGTAAGGCAGACATTACCCCAGGTAAACAGATGGAGAAGTGGACTTTTAAAGATGTTTTAGAGATTCTTTCTCAAGAAATGCTATGAGGCAACGCTGCCATCTGAACCCAAGACTCTTCTTGTTGCTTCTGGAAATGGTTAAATAACGGCTTTTTCTCTAGTCCAAGCAGATCTTAGATTTTTTAAAATATCAAATAATTAGGCAGCTTTCAAAGTCAGTCACATTTCAAAGAAGTGACCATAGACAAGAGGTCAGGACTAACCCTTGCTGTATCAAAAGATTATTTTTGTTTTTACTTAAAAGTGAAACTGCTAGTCTTAACTACAGATATTAAGTGATTTAGTTTGAGGAAAAGTATTACAGACAGACTAGATTTGACGATGGCAAGTCAAAGCTTTGTTATCAGGAAAAGCAACTATAATATGGCCTATAACACTGAATAAAAACATTTAAAATCTTACAAGGCTTTAGTGGGCAAAAACTACTTACCTACTCTGGGTTCTGATTTGTATTTTTCTTGTTTTTTAACAAGATTATCTATCACTATTCTTGCTTTGCTCTGCATTTCCTCGGTGCCAAAAATTCTTACTTCCGCTTCAGGGTACCCTTTTATTATCTAGATACAAAGGGAAAAATAGGAAACCAAAGTTCCTTTACCATTCCCCCCTCCAACATCACTCAACTTCAAACACGATAAAAAATATAAAGTAAATATGGGATTTCCATCAGTCAGCATCTAAGATACTATGAATGGGGAGTTCCCATTGTGGCTCAGTGGGTTAAGAACCCAACTAGCGTCCATGATTATACGGGTTCAATCCCTGGCCTCACTCAGTGGGTTAAGAATCTAGCGTTGCCACAAGCTGTGGCATAGGGTCACAGATGTGGCTCCAATCTGGTGTTGCTGTGACACAGGCTGACAGCTGCAACTCTGAGTCAACCCCTAGCCTGGGAATTTCCATATGCCACAGGTGCAGCCCTTAAAAAAAAATGCTTTAAGATATTGTGAAGGGACTACATACAGCTTAGGTAAACTCTTAAAAGGAAGTATGAAGAGCTTTGGCAATCTAAGTTACCACAGTACATTAAGAGCTGAACAGAGTTAGAGTTAGGAATTAACTATGCTCTTTAAGGACGGAAGAACATGGATCACTTACCTGTATTCTGGTGTATGTTGTACTCTGGATCTCTTTGATTTTTGACCCACCACGACCTGTTTTTAAAAATTTTTTTTTAATTTTGAAATCAAGAAGGGGGAACCTACTTACTTTGCTCAAAGAACTTCTTTAGTTCTTTCCTAAATCATCCAAACAATAGCTCCTAGGGTCCAGTAATAACTTTCAGTTTGGAAAAAGGGAAGCAGAAGCTTTCTATTCCAAATTTCAGGGAGAAGAAGGAGGCTCTTTTCCTAGAGGTAGATACTAAGGATTCATCACCAGCCCAAGACTAACTGGATCCAAATGCAAAGTCCTGGCAAGAATGTGAAGAAATTGGAAATTGCAACAAAAATTCCAGTTAAAAAATGGTGAAATTCGGAGTTCCCGTCATGGCACAGTGGTTAAGGAATCCGACTAGGAACCATGAGGTTTTGGGTTTGATCCCTGGCCTCGCTCAGTGGGTTAACAATCCGGCATTGCCGTGAGCTGTGTGTAGGTCGCAGACGTGGCTCGGATCTGGCGTTGCTGTGGCTGTGGCCAGCAGCTGTAGCTCCGATTAGATTCCTAGCCTGGGAACCTCTATATGCCGCGGGTGCGGCTCCCCCCCAAAAAAGCAAAAAAAAAAAAAAATGGTGAAATAGTTTTTTCTTTAAAGATATATTTATGGGAATTCCCTGGTGGCTTAGCAGTAAAAGGATACAGCTTTGTTACTACTGTAGCAAGGGTTCAATCCCTGGCCCAGGAACTTTTGAATGCAGTGGGAAAATTTAAAAAAAAAAATGCTTATGTTCAACAAGTGTATATGAAAAGATGATGGAATCAGAGATATGCAAATCAAAACTACAATGAAAAGAGTTCCTGCTGTGGCACAGTGGGTTAATGATCTAGCTTGTCTCTGTCGCAGCACCAGTTCAATCGCTGGCTCAGCACAGTGGGTAAAGGATCTGGCATTGCTGCAGCTGTTGCAGAGACAGCAGCTGCAGCTCAGATTTGATCCCTGGCTTGGGAACTTCCATATGCTATGGGTGCAGCCAAAAAAAAAAAAATGAAAAAAGAAAAAGGCACAACATTGTAAATCAAGTATACTTTAATAAAAAATTAAAAATGAGAAAAAAACACAATGAGATACCACCTGTTACAATGGTTATCATCAAAAAGATGAGTGAGAGGTTCCAGTCATGGCACAGCAGAAACATATCCTACCAAGAACCATGAGGTAGCGGGTTTGATCCCTGGCCTCGCTCAGTGGGTCAAGGGTCCAGCGTTGCCATGAGCTGTGGTGTGGTCTAGTTGCAGACGTGGCTCGGATCTCACGTTGCTGTGGCTGTGGTGAAGGCCAGTGACAACAGCTCCAATTAGACCCCTAGCCTGGGAACCCCCATATGCCTCGGGTGCGGCCCTAAAAAGACAAAACAAAACAAAAAAAAAAGATGGGTGATAACAAGTGTTGGTGAGGATGTGGAGAAATGGAACTCTTGTGCACTGTGGGGTGAGAATGTAAATTGGTGCACCACTCTGGAAACAGTATGCTGATTCCTTTAAAAACTATAAAGAGAATCACCATATGATCCAGCAACCGCTGGAATAATAAGCTGGGAACTTATGCACAAGAATTGATACCAGGATCTCAAGATGATATCTGTATTCCCATATTCATTTCACCATTATTCGCTATAGCTAGGAGGTGGAAATAACCTAAATATCTGTCAACACATGACTGGATGAAGAAAATGTGACATACACATACAACAGAAATTTTCAGCTTTAAAAGGAAACCATGCCATTTGTGACAACACATAAACCTTGAGGACATGACAATAAGTGAAATGAGCCAATTACAAAAAAAAAAAGTGCTGATTCCATGCAGATGAAGTGTCTAATGCAATCAAACTTAAAGAAACAAGGTAGAAGGGAAGCTGCTAAGGATGAGGGAATGGGGGACTGAGTTGACCAATAGGTAGATTCAGTCATGCAAGGTAAAAACCCTCTAGAAATCGCTATACGATTGTTCTTACACTCAAAAAATACCGTGAATTTATTACAAAATTTTTAAAAAGGGCAAACCTAAATTCTAGTCGTTACTAAATGCCTTTCAAAAATGAATCTCAAGATACATACACTAAGAAAAAAGATCCTGTTTTCAGCAGATAAATCAAGTTAAAGAAACTAAGTGCAAGTGCAAGATATGGCTAATGTTCTGAGCAGGCCTTTAATACCCCACACCTCTTAACTTTCTACACGGCGCCCAAACAGACTGATCACAGCACTCCTTTCTTGTTCATTGTAGGGTAAGCTGCCAAAGAGCTAACTAAACTTTCATCCCCAAAACATCATCTCTATAAAATACCAAGAGGCCCACTGAATACCATCATTTTAGCATCAAAAGTTACCCAAAGTATCACAGGGAGCCACTAGAGTCTATCTAGGTGGCAACTGATTGGAGGTGAGGTGGGTGGGGCGGGGAGGCCCTCGCCCAGACCCCGCTCCCTCCCAAGCCCACCATACTCCGGCTGCTCTCACCAATCACCACGCCAACCCAGTCGTTCTTCAACCTGAAGGTGAGCGGCGGTTCCTGGAAACCAGCGACCACAGGCTGCTGGAGGCCGGAAAGGCCTCTCCAGCCGCCACCTCCGCCAGCCCTCTGGCCTCCTCGACCTCTCTGATTCGCCTCCTCTGCTGGCCTCCTTTCCGGAGGAGCCTGAGACACTCCCGCGACCTGCTGGGACGCAGCCACCAAGGAGGAGGCGTTGGCGCCTGCTTCTTGACGAGACATGACTACGCAAACAAGATCCAGTGCGTCCGACGTCGTTCCGTCGGGCTCTGCACGCTCGACGTGCCGTCGAAAGACTCGTCCACAAGGGCAAGCACGCAGCCGCTACTTAAGGCGCGCGCCTGAGGCCCGCCCCGTCCAGGCCGCCGCCCATTGGTGGAGGAGACGTTGTGAGCTGGACCTTCGGGTCTGGACCAATCTGCTCTCTCCATCCTACAGTCGCGCCTTGACCCAGGCACTGCTGCGCTGACCTAGTGCCTTCTCATGCTTGTGTCTGCCCCCTGCTCTCTGCGCTTTGCCCCATCAGCTGCACCCCTGGTACCTCCATCTCAGTAACTCAGAAAACATGAGTCACGTTTAACAACAAGATCCTGTACATACATTAAAATTTGAAACAAAAGGTTGACGAAAGAGCATTCACTATTGCTAGGTGAGCAATGCTTTGATATAGTTAAACCTATATTACTTTCTAAAACGTTGGTTGTAATCCACAAAATGTAATAACCCACAGCTTACAAATCTCTCACCCGAGAGCTGCTGCTTCAAGACTTCATAACACTTACCTGAGCGCTTGCTATAAGTTTAGAGCTAATGAAATAAGTTGAATAAATACCTGAAGCACTTGGGTCTTTGCACGCTGGCTCTGTGGCTGGACATATTACTCCAGAGAAACAAGCCAGATGGGAGTGCCCCTACCTTGGTTAGGATTTTCAAACTGTTTGAACAAATATCAGATTAACTAAAGCAAACAGAATATATTTGTTATAAAGCCAGGCATCGTGGTCTGCTCCCAGGATTGAAAAAATAAAAATTTTACTCCTGGTCCCTCCTGTGATAAATGAGTTAACTCACATGGAATTAATTAAAACGATTAAGGATTTCTCTTGTGGGGCAGCAGGTTAGGGATCTGGTGTCACTGCAGCAGCTCTTGTCAGGTAGGTGCTGTGGCAAGGTAGCTGCTGTGGCAGGGGTTCAATCCCTGGCCCAAGAATTTACACATGCCTCAGGTGGGGCCAAAAAGAAAAAAAGAGAAAAAAAGATCACTCTTAATGCAATAAACCCTGGACTAATAGAATTACAGTGTTATTTGAAGCAATCAGAAAGCTCTTAAAAAGATTAATATTGTATTTTTTATAATGACTTTTACTTTTTCCATTATAGCTGATTTATAGTGTTGTCAATTTTCTGCTGCACAGCAAGGTGACCCAGTCACACATACATGTATATATTCTTTTTTCTCACATTGTCATGCTCCATCACAAGCGACCATAGTTCCCAGTGCTATACAACAGGATCCCATTGCTTATCCATTCCAAAGGCTATAATTTGCATCTATTAGCCCCAAATTCTCAGTCCCTCCCACTCCCTCCCCCTCCCTCTTGGCAGCCACAAGTCTGTTTTCCATGTCCCTGATTTTCATTTCTGTGGAAAGATTCATTGGTGCTCTATATTAGATTCCAGATATAAGTGAAATCATATGGTATTTGTCTTCCTCTTTCTGACTTACTTCACCTACTGTGAGAGTCTCTAATTCCATCCATGTTGCTGCAAAGGGCATTATTTTGTTCCTTTTTATGGCTGAGTAGTATTCCATTGTGTATATATACCACATCCTCTTAATCCAATCGTCTGTCAATGGACATTTAGGCTGTTTCCATGTCTTGGCTATTGTGAATAGTGCTGCAATGAACATGTGAGTGCAAGTGTCTTTTTCTAATATTGTATGTTTTTAATCTCCTTTCTCTAACCCTTACTATGAAATGAATTATATTAAGGATCTGTAGAAAGAAATTTTATTGGATTTGCTAATATTTTGTTGAAGATATTTGAATCTATGTTCACGAGAAATAGTTCTATACTTTCCTTGCAATGTCTTTGTCTAGTGTTAGTATTAGGGTGATGCTGGCCTCACAGAATGAGTTGGGATGGTTTCTCACTTCTATTTTCTGGAAGATATTGTATAAAGTTGGTGTAATTTCTTTCTTTCTCTCTCTCTTTCTTCCTTTCTTTTTTATTTCAGCACCGGTGGCATGAAGGTCAGGGATCAATCGCACACCACAGCAGTTACAATGCCAGGTCGTTAACACTAGGCCACCAGGGAACTCCTAGTATAATTTTTTTCTTAAAATACACCAGGAAACACATCTGGACCTGGTGCTTTTTGTTTTACAAGTTATTAATTATTGATTTAATTTATTTAATAACTATAGGCCTATTCTGTCCTATATGAAGTTTGGCAGATTGTATCTTTCAAGAAATTGGTCTATTTCATCTCCATTACCAAACTTGTGGAGATAGACTTCTCCATAGTATTCCTTTATTATCTTTTTTCTTTATTTCTTTCTTTTTCTTTTCCTTTTTTTTTTGCTTCACACGGCATCTGGAAGTTCCTGGGCTAGGAGTCGAATTGGAGCTGCAGCTTCTAGTCTACACCACAGCCAGAACAATGCCAGATCTGAGCCACATCTATGACCTACACTATAGCTCATGGTAATGCCAGATCCTTAACCCACTGAGTGAGGCCAGGAATCGAACCCACATCCTCATAGATACTAGTGGGACTCATTACCGCTGAGCCACAATGGGAACTCCTATTGTCTTTTTAAAGTCTATGGGATCTAGATAATCAACAAAGACCTACTGTATAGCACAGAGAACTCTACTCAATATTCTGTAATAACCTATATGGGAAAAGAATCTGAAAAAGAATGGATATGTATGTATAAAGGAACCTGAAACTAACGCTGTAAATCAACTATCCTCCAATGTAAAATAAAAATTAAATTTTAAAAAAGACACATCACCCAAGAACTGGAGAATGTATTCCACCAAAATAAGTCAATTGATAAAAGACTCCATTTGGAGTATGCACAACCATCTGCGGCCATACCACCCTGAACGCGCCTGATCTCGTCTGATCTCGTCAGCTAAGCAGGGTCGGGCCTGGTTAGTACTTGGATGGGAGAATGCACAACCAATGCACTGTACTCTGCTGGGAGGACTCAGGCCAGCTCCTCAGACCCTCCATCAAGTGCTTTTGAATACTTGCATTCCCAGGTCTCAGTTGGAGGCCTCGGGTAAAGCTCTTCTTCAGAAGCTCAGAAGCCTCTACAAGGGTATCCTCATGGCGTGGGAGGGAGAAGGGGGAAATGTGAAGACACTTCCCCACTCTGACTCAGTATCTGGTACTTTTCCACTCGAGTCCTTCCTCCTTTTCCTCTTCTCTGCCCCCCACCCATTTCTGGATCCTAAAACTGCCAGAACCTTTTGTTTTCCCTCAATCGTGAGACACCTCTGCACTGATCTACCTAACCTTGTTCCATGAGGGAAAATGGAAGAGAAGGAGGCAGCACTTGCTCCGGTTTTAATCTCTTTCTTATACAACTGCAGTAAAGTGATGAAAGGCTGAACTCTCCCTTTAGCTTGGTGCTTTAATTGACTACTCTGACTCTTGACAGCTCAGTTCTCTCTCTCCCAACTAACTCCTGATAGCCTCCTTTCCTCGACATCCCTAACCACAAAAAGCTCTTTCATGCAATTTTTTTTTTGTCTTTTGCTTTATCTAGGGCTGCACCCGCAGCATATGGAGGTTCCCAGGCTAGAGGTCTAACAGGAGCTGTAGCTGCCAGCCTTCACCACAGCCACAGCAACGCGGGATCCGAGCCATGTCTGCAACCTACACCACAGCTCACGGCAACGCCAGATCGTTAACCCACTGAGCAAGGCCAGGGATCAAACCCGCAACCTCATGGTTCCTAGTCGGATTCGTTAACCACTGAGCCACGGCAGGAACTCCCTCTTTCATGTAATTTTGCATGAGTGATTGAGACAAGCTCTTGGGGTTTTTAACTCAGCTTCATGGGATCGTCCAACTCATTGCTACTGTAAAGGCCTTACCCTGGATTCAACTGCACATGTTTGTCCCCTTTGTCTAAGGAATAGCTGCCCCTATAAAACTCGATCCTTCTGCTGAACTAGCTCTGGGCTCTCACTTGACCTAACAGTTTCTCACGCAGTAATAGATATTTGTGGTGATTGAGCACACAACAGTTTTCTAGCAGCCCTTTAGCCTCTTATGTATGAGGTTCCACTTCGGCCTCATCTCCCTCTCACATGACTATTCATCGCTCCAATATCATGAGTCCTGCCACTTGCCTCCTCCTACCAGAAGTAAGAGAACCTCATGATTGCCTTACTTTACTAAGGGAATGTTCTGTACCCTGCTCAAATTTTTTTTCTTTTTTCTTTTTTTAGGGCCACACCCGCAGCATATGGAAGTTCCCAGGCTAGGGCTAGAGTCAGAGCTACAGCAGCTGGTCTACACCACAGCTCACAGCAATGCCAGATCCCTACCCCACTGAGTGAGGCCAGGGATTGAACCCCAATCCTCATGGATAGTAGTTTGGGTCTTATCACACAGAGCCACAACGGGAACTCCACCTGCTCAAATCTATCAGAGCTCTCACTGAGAACTCTGCCTGACCTAATGTTCTTTGTTGGTGTATTAAACCTCAAAACTGAAAGTGGAGGCTATCGGCTGGATATGCTATCACTAATTTAAGATATCCTTTAGAGTCTAGTCCTCTAACTGAGGAAAAGTTAGCCTAGCTGGGATTGCATTTACCAGAGCTTGTCAACTAGCCAAAGATCAGAGAGTAAACATATATACTAATAGTAGGCATGCTTTTGGAATAGAACATGACTTTGGGATGCCCTGGAAGCAAAGGAAGCTTTTCAACTCTACCAAAAACCCTGAGAAACATGGACAAGTTAAGGAAATTTTGGATGCGCTTCTAATTCCTAGAGACCAGGCTATTACAAATTTGAGGCCTGTGTAAAAAGAGAGAATATGTAGCTGTTCAGTTTTCCCAGCACTGCTGGCTGAAAAGACTTGTCTTTTTCCCATTTTATATTCTTGGCTCCTTTGTCGAAGATTAATTGACCATAGGTGTCTGGGTTTATTTCTGGGTTCTCCATTATGTTCCATTGGTCTGTATGTCTGTTTTGGTACCAGTACCACACTGTCTTGATGACTCTGGCCCTGTAATATTGCTTGAAGTCTGGGAGAATTATGCCTCCTGCTTGGTTTTTGTTCCTCAGAATTGCTTTGGTGATTCTGGGTCTTTTGTTGTTCCATATAAATTTTTTGGATTATTTATTCTAGTTCTGTGAAAAATGTTATGGGTAATTTGATAGGGATTACATTGAATCTATAGATTGCTTTGGGTAGTATGGCCATTTTTACAATATTAATTTTTCCAACCCAGGAGCATGGAATATCTTTCCATGTCTTTGCATCCTCTTTAATTTCCTTGATGAATGTTTTATAGTTCTCAGCATATAAGTCTTCCGCCTCCTTGGTCAGATTTATGTCCAGCTATTTGATTTTTTGGGGTGCAATTTTAAAAGGTATCATATTTTTGTATTCCTTTTCTAACATTTCATTCTTAGTGTACAGAAAGGCGACTGATTTCTGAATGTTAATCTTATATCCTGCTACTTCGCTGAATTTGTTGATCAGTTTGAGTAGTTTTTGGGTTGAGTCTTTAGGGTTTACTATATACAGTATCATGTCATCTGCATACAGTGACAATTTTACCTCTTCTCTTCCAATTTGGATACCTTTTATTTCTTTTGTTAATAGATGCAAACTATAGCCTTTGGAATGGATAAACAATGGGATCCTGTTGTAAAGCACTGGAAACTATGGTCACTTGTGAAGGAGCATGATAATGTGAGAAAAAAGAAGGTATGCATGTATGTGTGACTGGGTCACCTTGCTGTGCAGCAGAAAATTGACAGAACACTGTAAATCAGCTATAATGGAAAAAATAAAAATCATTATAAAAAAAAAGAGAGAGAGACTATGGAAGTTAAGGAAATGCTCTAGCAGATCGTTATGCCAAACAAACAATTTTAACCAGGGTTATGATCATATCTAAACCCTTAAAAGGATAAATTATAAAAGGACATCATAAAATATCAACATTTAGCCCCCAATTTTGAAAAGGAAGAATAGGAAATCTGGTTGTACCCTTTGCTCAGATAATCTCTGGCACTCTCAAGATGGCCATTTGGTGGCTTCAGATGATTTCAAATGGCTATTTGCTAAATTTCTCCATGAAACTATCCATCATGGAATAGACAAATTGGTTATTATCGTAAGTCAACACTGATGGAGCAACTTTTAAAAGATAGGTAAGGCTGTTTTCAGATCACGTGCCACCTGTCAACAACATAGTTCTGAAAAAACTGTAAAGGTGGGACATGGCCTGGAACCAAAGCTTCAAGGACCTTATGAAAACCTTCAAATAGGCTATGCAGCTTTCACCCTCTGAGGGATTTGACTCTGTTTAGTTGTGTATGTCTATTTTCAGGATGAGTTGAAGCGTTTTCTTGCTGAAATGCTACAGCCTTTATAGTTACTAGAAAGCCACCTGATTTTGTGTTTCCAACCTAGGGCATTGCAATTTTTATATCATGTGATTGAGGCACACACTTTACAGAAACCTTTATAAAAGAACTTTGTAAGGTGTTGGCTCTTTCTCAAAAACTGCAATTTCTGGAAAGGTTGAAAGGATCAATGACATTCTTCAATTAATATTAGCAAAACTTTCAGAAACTCTTGTGTTCACTTGGCTGGAGGTACTCCCACTAGCCCTTAGGGCCATTCAGTTCACTCCCTCAGGGACACATTGCTGATTCTCCAATGAACTGGAAACTGGAAGGCTTGTGTATTTAGATTTCATCTCTAATGCTAGGCTCTGCCAACTGCTTGAAGACATGACAAAATACTGCAAGCGGCTCATATACTATACCCAATCCTATCACCAACAGGTTAAGACCACCCTCCCATAGTATCTTCCTAAATAGCCTCTTCATGATCTTCAACCAGGAGATCACATCTTCAGGAAGAGATATCAGAGAAAAAAATGCTATTGAATCTCATTGGAAGGGCCTTTACCTGATACTGTTATCAACCAGTAAACAGTGAAATATCAGGGAGTCAATATTTCGGTTCATGTTTCACAACTCAAAAAGCAATTCACGATTGCACACCACTGGAAAACTACTCCAATATGGGACCTCAAATTCAGGAATCTCAGAGATCCTCCAGAAGCAAATCTTGGGAAGCAGACAGTGACCCCAGACCTTTGGAACAAACATATGATCACAGATAGTCCATGGTCTGCTGTTGGACCAAGATATTTAATTCCTGTTTCATTTTTTTCTCTGCTTGTTAATAATCATCCTCATTTTCTTGTTGTCATCCACCCATAATTGATCCTTTTCTCTTTTTTCCCCTCATTATAATTGTTAGGTCAGAACATACTCATTTTAATGCCATTTTTGGATTATCCTGAACAGTAACCACTGCCCTCAATCTTACTGACTGTTGGATATGCTATCCATCACTGATATCCACAATAAAAACAAGAGAATTACAGCATTTGCACCTATGTGGACAACTGATCTTAAACAAATCAAACTGTGACTTGACTAGTGTTCCCCTCTCCCAGAAGAAGAACCAATTATTATAATCTACGGACTGACCCAAGGTAATGCCCCTTCATCCGCTCCTTCTTCTCCTCCTCCTTCTTCTTTTTTTCCTTTTTTGGCTACCCCATGGTATATGGAATGTCCAGGCTAGGGATCAGATCTGAGCTGCAGTTGTGACCTACAGTGCACCTGTGGCAAGGACAGAGCCTTTAACCCCTTGTGCCAGGCCAGGGATTGAATGTGCATCCTGGCATGTACAGACGCTGCCCGTACCACTGTACCACAGCAGGAACTCCTGACCCAAGGAAACTATAAATTTGGATTCAACAATCTCCCATAGGACAATGGGCCACATATCACTTGGAAGAGGCTAACTGAGATCCAGTCATGTCACCCAGCTAGTGTAAAGTTTTGGTTCCAACTTCATGTCATGAACTGCCTTTTTTCCTGTGTTTCCATGTGTCCCTACTGGATACTACCTCCTTTGTGGCCAGAATGCCTGGTCCTGCTTGCCTCAGACTAACATTTAATGCACTTTAGGAATAGCGTTCTGAGACTTGACTATATACAGAGACCCCAATTCTATGAGATCACCAAGGCTGGAAATTCTGACTTAGACATGGGCTCCAAAATGAGGCCATTCTTGATTATTCAGGCATGCAACCTGATTCATTATTGATGAGAACAGTGTCCCCATGGGGAAGAACCATACACATAGAAAAGACTGGAAGAAAACTACTGCTAACTTTGGCAGGAGTTAATAATATCATGTCTGCCTTAGACGGAATAGAGATCAGTCTCAACTCAATGGCATGAGTAACAGTGGACAATTGCATGGCTCTAGATTTCTTATTGGCTAACCATGGTGCTATCTGTGTCACTGCTATTACTT
The DNA here is from genome assembly GCA_004024745.2 of Catagonus wagneri. NCBI lineage: Eukaryota > Metazoa > Chordata > Mammalia > Artiodactyla > Tayassuidae > Catagonus > Catagonus wagneri. The sequence goes on along the minus strand of PVHT020000078.1, from coordinate 6,143,518 downwards.
CTTGTTGTACTTGGATCAAGGAAACAGGCAAGGTAGAACAAGCTATGCATAGCCTTAAGGAAAAAGCTATATTGACTCTCGAATGTTGATCCTCAGGGTCTATTGAATTTGTTTTCGTGGTCTAGGTGGGCAATTAGGATAAGAGGTTCCAAAGCATTTTACAGAGATTATGAGTTGTCCTTGTTTTTGTCACAGTGGTCATGATGTTGACCTACTGCATTTGTTAAAGAGAAATCAAAATTGAGGTCACTATTTCAATATACCCCTATTATATCCCTAGACCAAACACACAGTCATGTAATCAAAACTTAAATTGTCTTGATTTACCTGAAATGCTGATCCTGACCTTAAATAAAACCTAAGCTTTCTTCATGTCAGCATAACCTTATCACTTCCTAGCTAATCAGCTACAGTAAACAAGTAAGCTTATGTAATACTACTGCTATAAAAGGAATGAAAGTTTCTAGTAGCCAATTACAATTAAAATACAAAGCAGTGTACCTCCTCACGCTTTATAAGCTGAGCTGTAATTGCTCAGAGTGCAACTTCAAGCCACTTTTGGTTTGGAAGTCTCCTTGATTGTGAAGTTTGTTTCTCACTCAGTAAAATATTCATCTCAAGTAAAGCTCTCTGAATTTTCTTTTGACACATTCTATCCAGATAGAGTCTTAAAGTCTTCTGCATTTGTTCTCTCATCAGATGATCTCCATGATGATACAACAAAAAGGGCAAGAAGATCTTGCAATACAATTGACTATGAAGACCAGTCTCCAAGCAGGGAAGATCTGGACCTTTGGCTCTTCCTGAATTGGTCAACCTCCAGTGAATGAGAGAATGGTCAAAAGCAGGGACAAAGAGATTGAACATAAAACAGACAATGGCCAGACCAAACTTAAAAATAGAATGTTGACCCACTATTTGCAGCACTTCGTCCAGAAAGCCTATGGAAGCCAAAGCCTATGGCAATCAACTCAAAATGGCCTAGAATTCATTAACAACTGATAGCTTTGTTAATGTTTGCCCTTGATATCAATTTAGGATGAAGTGGAAAAAGCCAAATACACACACCTAACCAATCAGATATGATACCCCACTTCTAGTTAGCCTCCTACATTTTCCCCAGGCCAGTACCTCCTCCTTCAGGCATACCATTTTTCCATTTCATTTAAAGCTTTCCTTCTCCTCTGCTTGCTTTCGAGACTCTGCCAAACACAAGTGATGGTGACTGACTCCTCTGCCATAACAAGCTCTCAATAAACAGCCTTTGCTTGTTCCAATTTGGGTGGTCTTTATTTCCACACAATACATGAGTTGATATTTTTTGAAGCTGTGGAATGAGTATATTGGTCATTCATTTATACTATCCTCTCTAACTTTTTGTATACACTCTAAATTTCCCATAATAAAAATTTAAAATATTTCAGAACTGTCATTATCATTAAAGATTAAAAAATAACAACAGAGAAGGACTCTATATTTAAAGAGACCAGAGATGACAAGACAAGTAAATGCAATTTACGCTCCTTAATTGGATTTCAGATCTTTAATATTAGCTATAAAGTACATTATTAGAAAAACTGAAATTGGATCATATTAAAATTGAACTGGACAACAGTATTCCACCAATGTTAAATTCCCTGAGCGAATAATTTTATATGGTTATATAGGTGAATGTCCCTGTTTTTAGGAAATAATATTGAAGTAATTGAGATAAAGTATCATGGTGCCTGCAATTTACAAACGGTTCATGAAAAAACAATGTGTAGGTAGAGAAAATAAATGAAGAAAAATGTTAACAACTGATGAAAGTAAATGAAAGGCAGAGAATGTAAATTTAACATCTTATGATTTGTGCATAGGTTTAAAGTTTTTCTAAATAAAAAAGTTGGTAGGAAAACTATAGTTTGTAGTTGGTATAAAATACATATAATATTATTAAAAAGTAAAAGCAAAAATTCTCAGACACTTATCCATACTTTTTTTAAATGGAAGGATAACTCAAAAAACTAGTAGTAGGGATTTCCCATTGTGGTGAAGAGGAAACGAATTCAGTCAGTATCCATGAGGATGTGGGTTTGATCCCTGGCCTCACTCAGTGGCTCAGGGATCGGGTGTTGCCGTGAGCTGTGGTGTAGGCTGCAGACATGGCTTGGATTCCATGCTGCCGTGGCCATGTCGAAGGCTGAGAGCTGTAGCTCCGATTTAACCCCTAGCCTGGGAACTACTATGTGCCACAGGTGCAGCCATAAAAAGCAAAAAAGAAAAAAAATTAGTAATAGTTAACTATATCAGGAAGGGATAAAAAGGATAGATGAGAGGGGAAAACTAGACTTTTCAGAATGTACGCTGTCCATAATAAAACGGTTTTAAAATGTACTTTGTAAATTATGCTTATATTCTAAATATGTTGTCAGTAATTTTAATTTCTTATTTTACTTGACTATTACGTAATAGTGTCATATAATATCTCATTTACTAATTTATTCAACCACGCACTCATCCAAGAGAACTAGTATACAGTTATTATTTATATGCTCCTAAACATCAGAATAGTGACCTGTATTATTCAGAACTATCAGGCCTTTATTGCATTTTTTCTGCATAACTACTCTTAGTCTTATAGTGGCTTGTTAAATATCTCCTTACTAGTTTATTTTCTTCATTTGACCAATTTTTTTCTAACTACTGTGACATACATTTTTATATTATTTGGTGCAAAAAACTGGTGTTAATGGAGTTGTCACTGTGGTGCAACACCTCTGTGGCACCAGGACTCAGATTCTATCCCTGGCCCAGCACAGCGAGTTATAGGATCCGGTGTCTGGTGTTGCCACAGCTGCAGCGTAGGTCACAATTGTGGCTCAGATCTGATCCCTGGCCCAGGAACTCCATATGCTGTGGGGCAGCCAAAAAAACCAACCAACAAACAAACCAAAAAAAACCCCACATACACAGGCACACACACACAAAACTGGTGTTCATTGTGCTTTCTAATATTTTTCATTGCATAGAAATTTCATCTTAAGAACTGAAGATTACAAGGAGTGACGTAATGCAGAACAAAGCTTAATGAGAAATTACAAGACCAATTCACTCACATATTTTAATGACTGAACCTGAATCCCCTCAGACTGGTCGTTCCATGGCTAAGCAGATAAAATGAAAGCAAGCAATGCACTGGAAGTCTTCTTGGTAGGCTGTTTGTTTTATTTTATAGGGTGCAGAGAGTTTAAAAAATTGCATTTAGTCACACAACTAGAGAATGTTAGAGCCAGTATTCAAATCATGCCTCTCTCCCCCACAGAGTCATATCAAGACGCCTCAGCGGTATAAAGTAACAAAACTGATTGGCAGATTCTATTAAATCCTAAAAACCTTGCAAATCTGTTTTGTAGCCGGCGTGAGTCAGTTAATAAAACTCAAGGCTTGCCAAATATAGGAAACTTAACATGGGGACTCTACATAAAACTAGGATGCCAAATGACTATATTTCCAAAATAAAACTAAATCAGAAATAAACTTTGGAGTTCCCATAGTGGCTCAGTGGTTAACGAATCGGACTAGGAACCATGAGGTTGCAGGTTCGATCCCTGCCCTTGCTTGGTGGGTTGAGGATCCGGCGTTGCAGTGAGCTGTGGTGTGGGTTGTGGATGCGGCTTAGATCCCGTGTTGCTGTGGCTGTGGTGAAGGCCGGCAGCTACAGCTCTTGTTAGACCCCTAGCCTGGGAACCTCCATATGCCGCGGGTGCGGCCCTAGATAAGGCAAAAAGACAAAAAAAAAAGAAAAGAAAAGAAACTTTGACTTTTAGATGGGAATGCCAAAGGGACTTTTCTGTTGACAGTTAGGGGTTGAACAGAAGCTGCAACTGCTGGCCTATGCCATAGCCACAGCAACTCAGGATCTGAGCTGCATCTGCAACCTACACCACAGCTCCATGGCAATGCCAGATCTTTAACCCACTGAGTGCGGCCAAGGAGCGAACCTGCATCTTCATAAATATTAATTGGGCTCTTATCACAAAGTAGTTCTTTTTTTTTTTTTTTTGGTCTTTTTAGGGTCACACCTGTGGCGTATGGAGGTTCCCAGGCTAGAGGTCAAATTGGAGCTATAGTCCCAGGTCTACACCACAGCCATAGCAACTCAGGATCCGAGCTGTGTCTGCAATTGACACCACAGCTCACAGCAACGTAAGTGAAGCCAGGGATCAAACATTCATCTTCATGGATACTAGTCAGATTCGTTTCCACTGAGCCATGAAGGGAACTCCATAGTTCCTTTTCTTGATCTTGCTTTCTCAGTTATGTCGTTTTTTTTTTTTTTTTTTTTTTTTTTGCTTTTTAGGGCTGCACCCTCAGCCTATGGAAGTTCCCAGGCTAGAGGTCAAATAGGAGCTATAGGTGCTGGCCTACACCACAGCCACAGTAACACCAGATCCAAGCCACATCTGTGACCTACATCTCAGCTTACAGCAATGCCAGACCCCCAACCCATTGAGCTAGGGTAGGGATTGAACCTACATCCTCATAGATACTAGTTGGATTCATTTCCACTGAGCCACAACGAGAATTCCCTCAATTACAGCTTGACCTAATAATTATCTACCATAAACTAGCCTTGTGGCTAACTCATTCTACATATAAGAGTCTGAAAAAAATTTAAGGATATAATTTGAAGAGGTCACAAGTTGAACGCATACTCAAGGAAAAAATCATCAATTGATAAAAAGATGAAATCAGGAGTTCCTAATGTGGCACAGCAGGTTAAGGATCCATCATTGTTTCTGTGGTGACCCGGGTTCAGTTCCTGGGGTTAAGGATCTGGTGTTGCTGCAGCTGTGTCATAGGCTGCAGCTGGAGCTTGGATTCTATCCCTAGCCCTGGAACTTCTGTATGCTGTGGCTGTGGCAAAAAAAAAAAAAAAAAAAAAAAGATGAAATTATATCCCTACATTATGCCAAATTTAAAAAATTAACCCAAGATGGTTGAAGAATTTAAATGTTAAGATAAAAACGTCAGCATTTTTAGTGGAAAGTATAGAGAATGTCTTTTAGACCTCCAGACAGAAAACGATTTGGTAAGTAAGACACAGAATACCCTTACCATAAAAGCTGATAAATATGACTATATTAAAATTAAGAATTTTATTCATTTAAAGACACCTTAAAGAACATGAAAAGACAATTAAATTAGAAGAAGATATTCATAGCACACATGATTGAAAAAGAATTAGTAAGAGATTGAGGGAGAATATATGAAAGAAACAACTTTCACATTACCTTATATCATCAAGACTTTTTTGACAATATGTGTGTATTATGTTGATTTTTAAAATTAAATTGAAGAAATAAAAATACCCACTAAAGTTAGGTTCAGTATCTTCTCTCAGATAACTGTTGAGGCCCAGATGTTACGGATGAGGGAGAGAAAGGAAAAATGCTCTGGTGATATCTATTTTAAAGAAGAGAGAAATGAGGCAAATGTGGGAAATATTAACATCTTGATAAATGGAGAGTGATACACGAGTGTTTATTATACAGCTTTTTGAATGTGTGAAATCTTTCATAATTTAAATTTTTAACTAAAATTAAGAACCTTGGGAAGAAATGTGCACCTACACTAGCTGTCTCAGGATTTTGGAAATAAGATTTGTCTACACCTGCTAAGTTTTTAGAATGACCACCTCTTAAGTTATATTTTATTTATTTTCAATCTTTTTTTATTATAAAAGCAATGTAATCTTCTGCAGAGGCAGGAAATCCTGTCTTTATGCATGTTTGTATGTATGTATTATGTATGTATGTATGTATGTATTATGTATGTATGTATGTATGTATTTTGGGCAGCGCCCAAGGCATGTGGAAGTTCCCAGGCCACTGCAGTGACAATGCCAGATCCTTAACTCACTGTACCACAAGAGAACTCCTGAGGTCTCTATTTTAAAAACAACACATTCGTTTGAATGATTTTGAAGCGGTAATGAACCAGAGTCAGAAAATGAGAGCAGAGGAGAAAACACGCAGATTCCAGGAGTCTGCCCTGGGCCTGGCACGCCCTAGGCATGGCCTTGGAAACCTTAATCAGGCAATGGAAGAAACTCCCGCTCAATCAAACCACACTTTAACCAGCTGTGTTCCGAGGCGGGGGCCTTAAGGCTAAGTGTTACCTTACAGGTAGAGAGACTCAGAGAGGCTCAAGGTGGAAAAGGAAGTCCAGGTTCCTACCGCAGGGCAAGGCGGGCCGGCGCAGTACCGGGCGCATGCGCCAATTGAGCAGGTGAGGCAGCAGGGGCGCAGGCGCACCGGAAGGGGCGGGGCCGGCAGGAGCTCCTAAAGGGCCAGGCTTCGCACCTCCCGAAGTTCCAAGGTGGTGCTGGTCTAAGCATGGACAGCACGGGTGCCGCAGAAGCCCAGGGGGCAGAGTCGACGACATCTCCTCGGAAGAATGGGCTGCTGGAGTTACCACTTATGTCGCCGCGGATTCACACCCGGCCTTGGTGGTTTCCTGTGCAGGAGCTGAAAAACCCATTGGTATTTTCCCTGGAGGCATGGCTGGCTGACTCCATCTTCGGTGAGGGACTGGCTGTGCTTGCGGGGAGGTTGCAGGGCGACTTTTTACAGCCCAGTTCTGTTTGACGCTGTGGTGCCCAGCTTTCAGCCCTTCCTGCTTCCCTTCCAGCCAGCTCCTCCTGCCCTTCGATCGGTGCCGCCGCTCAGCCTCTCTCTCTCTTTCCTGTTTAGGCCCAGACCGAGTCCTGGTTCCGAAGATAGAGTGGATGAGCCAGGCCCTGCTGATGGTAGACGAAGTTAACGCCGGGAACTTGGTCGAAATCACAGTCTTCGGAAGACCAACTGTACAACATCGGGTGAAGAACGTACTCCTTAGCCTAGCGTTGAGGCACCGAGAGCATCGTGCCCGAGGTAAGGGTCTTAGAACACATGCCCGTGGAGGGAGCCACAGGCGAAACACCTAGTCCTACCTATCTTCCTTCCAGCCTTATATCTTCCCAAAGCTCTTTGTAGTTTCCTCATTCCAGTATGTTGCATAGAGTCCCTGGGCATTGCTTTGTGAAGAGTCCAAGTAGGACATAGGCTGAGATGTGACACATTCAGGCCCACCACTGCCCATGCCAGCCTCAGTGTGGTTGCACCACTCCTTCCAGATCCTAGGTTCGGAGCTTCCACCCTGAGAAATGATGTTGCCAGCACTCCCCTTCCGCCAACTCCCAAAGAGTAGTTTGAACAGCGAGCATTTTTCCTTATCCAGCTGAGAAGATGGAACAACTTGAGGAGTTCTTGAAGGCCCGTGCATCAGGTCCCCAGACCCCCCAGCATCCTGTTGCATAAGTGTTGTCAGGGGCATGAGAAGTCCTGCTCCTGCTACTCAAGTTCAAGAGAAGCAAATATCCGTAAATCTCTGTATTTTTTCCTGTCTTGATGGTTTACTGTTTTGATGCAAATGTGAGTTTGTAGTGCCATTAGAGTAAATAAGTGAATTTTCTTTTTTGTTCAATAGCATAAAGATCTTTGCTCACTAAAAATTAAGCAAATTTATAAGATTGACTCCATTCGTTCATGTCTTGATGTGAGAGGTGGGTAAAAGGCTAATGGGTGGTGGGTTTAGTTTGTACCATTTTGAAACTACTAACCCTTTTATGACTATTTTATGGTCAGAGTCAGGCCCTCAAGCACAGGGTGCAGAACTACAGGGTCAGTCGGCCTTGAGTTTCTTTTGCATCATTTGTTCTCAAACTTTAATGTATGTAAGGGTCATCTTGAAAACTTCCTAAAACACAATTTCTTAGTCACCTTCTCCCCTGATTCTGATGCATCCATTTAGCTAGCCCTCATTTGCATCCTCCCCAAGGATAAGTACCAATATGACTTAAATATAAATGGAATCGATGTAAGATTTATCTATGTTGCCAGCAGTTATGTTTCCATTGTATAAATAAACCTTAATTTTCTGTTCTGTTGACGTACATTGTTTCCTATTTGGACTTATAATAAATAGGGCTACTATGAAAATTCTTGTACATGACTTTTGGTGCATACAGATACGCATTTCTATTGAGTATATATCTAGGATTAGAATTCCTGGGTTCGAGGGTGTACGTTCAATTTGCCAAGGTGATGGAACCAATTTACATTCCTTTCAGCTGTGAATGAGATTTCAATTGCTCTACAGCTTTGTCAACATTTTTTATTTTAGAAATTTTAGGTATTAGTGATATTGCACTGCAATTTAAAAAAATGTAACTACTTGATTGGTTACATAATATAAAATTGTGAGTGTGTGAGTGTACAATTCACATTCTTTTTTAGTAAAGTTATGAGTTGTGCCATTATCACCGCAAACCAGTTTTGGAACATCTCTATCTCTTCATAAAGTTCCCTTTTGTCTGCAGTCAGTTATAACTACTACTTTTAGCCCCAGGCAATCAATCTACTTTCTGTCTCTACAGAGTTGCCTCTTCTGAACATTTAAGATAGAATACTATAAAATATAGTCTTTTGCATTTGGCTTCTTTATGTAGTTGGATTTAGCTCATTCTAATTTAATATAATTATCAATATGATTGGATTTGTCTGCCGTTTTGCTTTGTTTTCTATCATCTTTTCTGTTCTTTTCCTCCATTGTTTTGTATTAGATAGGTTTCCTTTTTTTTTTTTTTGGCCACACCTGCTGCATATGGAAGTTCCCAGGCCAGGGATGGAATCTAAGCCACAGCTGTGACCAATGCCACAGCTTCAGGAATGCCAGATCCTTAACCCACTGTGCCAGGCTGGGGATCACTCTCGAGTTTCTGTAGAGACAATGTTGGGTCCTTAATCTACTTTACCACAGTGAAGAAACTCCTAGGTAAATGTTTATATACTGTTTTAGCTACTATTTTTAAAGTAATTTTCTTAGTATTTTCTTAGGATTATAAAAATCTTAACTCATTACTTTCTTAACTCTTTCTACTTTCTCAACTCATTAATTTCAGTTTAGTGAAAAGGAGGGAAAGAGGAAGGAAACAATTGAATAAATGGAGACACTGTTCTTGGATAAACATAAATGTGGTCAGTTATTCCCAGAACTCAATGCAATTCCAGTTATAGTCACAACCACTTTTTTAGGGGCTGAGGCTGTAGGATGAGAGTGCTTCTTAAAATATGATTTTACATGTGCTTCAGAAGGCTGTAAATAATGTTTTTCTTAGGTGTCTAGTGAAAAATTCTGATGAGGTAAATAGTGGAAATGTGTTATTAACTAAACTGAAGTATCAAGGTAGACATAACAGAGATGGTCTGTCACATATGCTCCATGGCTATATTCTTAAGATTTTCCAGAAACCCACAAACAGCTGAAATTGTATTCTTTGATACGTTTAGTGAGCCGACTCAAACAACTGTTCACTCTATATTATTTGCTACCAATCAGTTTACCCTGCCCCCCAAAATGTGCAGATGAGATTCACTGTTCTCAAACTGTCTGCAGTTTTCTTCCTTGCTTACAAATCCTGCTCTCTTTTTTTTCCTGATGTTTCCTTATGGTTAGATCTAGGTTACATATTTTAGGTAAAAATACTAGGTAAATCCTATTGTGTCTTCCTTAGTGAATCACATCAGGAGGCCCATGGTTTATTTTTTTCCCCACTCTTAGTGATATTTTAAAAGGCCTTATTTTGATTTAAGGTGTGGAGGTGAGAAATTATTTTTTTAATATTTTTGTCCATACCGAAGGCATGCAGAAATTGCCAGGCCAAGGACTGAAACTCACCATAGCAGCATCCTGAGTCACAGCAGTGACAATGCCAGATCCTTTAACCACTGTGCCACCAGGGAGCTCCTGGAGTTGAGAAATTCTGCTGATGCATTTAGTGCCAACCTGACTTAACTAAAGTGGAGCAGCAGGAAGACCTCACACAGACTATCACGTGTGCTCCACAGCTGAACTCCAAAAGTTTCTCACAGTCTATTAATGATGAACCTTTTCCTTTGATGGCTCTAGTCTGGCTTTGTTGTTGCAAATGGCAAATTTTCATTCTTAGGGCCAATAAAATATCGTGTGTGTGTGTGTGTGTGTGTACCACATCTTTTAACTGGTAAAATACACTCTTGTGTATATGTAATATACATGTAGTTTAAAGAATAAAGTGAGCTCTACAGCTTACCTTAATAGAATAAAATCAGTATTTGGGGAAGCCATCTGTATATACCTTTCCCTCAGATAATTCTGAATTCATTTTAATAAATTGCTTCATCTAGAAAACAAATGACCAAGATTGCCAATTGAACAGTGAAAGGCTAGCCCCCTCAGCTATTAAAACATTCTATAAAGCTACATTTAAAACCATGGAGTAGATAGAAAAAAGAAAATGATACATATAGACATAAAATAGGTTGGTAATATTGAGTTTGGGTGAGTATAGCAAAAATAGATTTCACACGATGCAGTAGGAAGATAATTGGTGGGGCTATTTTGTAGGGCAATATAAAATTTTTATAAAGGGACTCATTCTTTAACTCAGTAGTTCCACTTCTAGGAAGTTCACCTATGGAGATATTCCAACATGAACTCAATGATGCAAGGAGAAATTCAGTGCAGCATTTTGTAATGAGTAATTTGGGAAGGAAACCAATCAACCAGCAGTGAGGGAAGGGCTAAATCAATCTGTACCCCATCCTGAGGGAAATCAAGCTGCTAGAAGAAAAAAACAGTCTGTACAATTATGTGAAAGTACAAGTCAAACTGTTGAAAGCGATTTTCTGTAGGACAGGAAGTTTAAGAGGGCAGGGGAAAGGTCTGGGGACTTTGATCTGGGTGAAAACTGGTTCATGCCCTACATTGAGAGGAAATTAGTAAGTTTTTTTTTAATCAACACTTTATAGGCATGAAGAATTTTTCCTAAGTGTCTTCACATGTAAATGCTTTTATTAAGTTTCAGCCTCACTTCCCCTTTTTTTTTCAGGGCTGCTCCCTCAGCATATGGAGGTTCCCAGTCTAGGGGTCTAATTGGAGCTGTTGCTGCTGGCCTACTCCAGAGCCACTGCAATGCCAGATCCGCACCATGTCTGTGACTTACACCACAGCTCACAGCAGCCCCGGATCCTTAACCACTGAGCCAGGCAGGGGATGGAACCTGAAACCTCATGGTTCCTAGTTGGATTCATTTCTGCTGTGCCACAACAGGAACTCCCAACCTCACTTCTTTCCTTGGCTCTAACCTCCAACCTAGGATGTTTACAGTATCTTACAATTTTCTTTCATAAAATCATCACTATGTGTATATATGTACATATAAGTGTATTTTTGTCTTAAGTTTCAGATAATCATTGAGTCCTAAGTGTTCCGTTGCCTTGCTACCTGCTGCTCGGTAATTTTTCTTGTAAAGTTCTGGTCATGTGGACACTACTTGGGGGGGGTAAAAATTGAGTTTTAATTCTACTCTGATGTATCCTAAATTGAAACTTTGAGTTGCATTGATTTTGAGACTTAAATGTTTAAGGTTTCACTCACCCTAGGCTTTTCCTTGCTTTAAAAAAAAAAATAGTTAATAGCCTCTTTGTAAATTCTGCTTTGCTCCTTTATTTCACTTGTTATAAACTAAATGCTTATTTAAAATTGGGGTGATCTTTAGTGGTGACCAAAGGGTCTACAACAGGCATACCACTCCCTGCTTTTTAAAATTACGTTTTCTTGAATTTTTAAAATGAAAAATTTCATAGCGCTTAACTGGTTCATGCTACTTTTTTAATCATAGCACCCAGTTTACGTCTGTTTAGGGTAGTATACACCAGCAGCCAGGAACCAGAAGCTAAACTGTTAGAGATGCTAATTCTCCCTAGAATGGCAGTCTTAGTTCAACATGTCAAATTAACATGTTTTAGGAGTTCTGTGATAGCCTAGTGGTTAAGGATTCAGCATTGTCATTGCTGTGGCTCAGATCCAATCCCTGGCTTGGGAAATTTTGCATACTGCAGGCATAGCACCCCCCCCCCAAATTAACATCTTGTACACCTTAATTTACAGTGTTCTAGGTCAAATATATTCCAATTTTTAAAAGTGATGAAGAGGCTGGCTCCCCACTGCAGGTTATTAATTGGTAGGAAGAGTCGCTAACACTGCTTGTGTCTCTGTGGCTTCAAACATCACTGAAGGTCCAGTGACCCACGCAAGACTTGAGGACAGTAGGGACGTCCTGACTCTTCTTTCCCTCCAAGGCCATCAGTTGCCCGCAGTGCCATGATATGCCCAGCCCTGAGGCCCACGTTGAAATTCCACGTCACTTTGAGTGGAAACATCGCAGGCTTGTTAAGGTTTCCCAGCGAGGACCCACTGAGGGTCTGAGAGGTCTCTCACCTTGCAGGGTCAGATACGTGCAGTTAAGGAGCACAAAGGAAGCACCTGCCAGTGTCGTGTGGGGAAAAGACTTGGGCCTGGCTGGAAATCCAAGAGCTCTCACCTGCCTCTGGGTTAGGAGCCAGGCTAGAGTAGATTGCGGCTGCTGGAGGTACTGGCCTCTCCCTCCCCTTCTCCATGCCAGTAAGTCAACGTTAGGGAAATTCGATTCTTTATTAGAATTCTTTAGATTCGTGTTTGCAAACATTAAACGGGGTGATGGGGAGAGGGGGAATCAAAAACAACCCGCACCATTCTTTTTTCAGCTTCTGCGGCAGAAGCCGG
>PVHT020000078.1:6098702-6129849 GCA_004024745.2 Catagonus wagneri | reverse complement strand
CGGGAGGAGGCAGGTATTTGAGAGTAAAAGATCAATTTGATCTTCAACTCCCCTGCAAGAAGAAAACGCTGTAACCCAGGCGAACTAAGAGAATGAGATTGATGGCCAGGTACAGCCAAGAAGCATCAGGATCCCTCCCGAGGAACCCACGGCCTGCTCATTATACCTTCCATTGTTCCCGGCCCGGTACTTTGCGCCCGGAGTTGGCGGTGATAGTCGGCCAAGTTCATGATCATCTTGGATACATCCATCTGGTAATAAGGCCGACCAAATATCAGGACTTCAGCCTCGCCGTCCGGGTTCCACTGACTAATGTGAAGCAGTGTCTGCGACACACACTCGACGTGCGGGATGTGCTCTCCGCCCTGGCCTGCGCAGGAAGCAAAGAGGCCGTGAGGATCGGGACTTGGGAAAGGGGGCAGCGAAGGACACTGGATTGGAGCTAGGGCCACGGGAGTAACTTGCCCTTGGATGCGGCCAGCCTGCAGGAAGTGGCAGCATCGGCCTCCCCTCTCAGGCCCACTCACCGAAGATGGCTTCCACTAGCCAGGCCTCCAGGTGAACTGCCTTCGGACTCTTCAGGTACGCGGAGTGAAACCAATAGGGCGGTTTGGTGAGGTTTCCGAGCACCTCGAATAGCGTCCCTTCTCGCTGCTCCAGCTGAACGAGCGTCGGAAAGCGCTTAGGAGTGGCCATACTACGGCGAGCCTCGCAGAGAGCCGCGGTTGAGACCGGCTGCTGCCAGCGCACAGGGCCTTATTTCACTGGCTTTTGGCAAGCTCCTCCCCTCCCCGCGCTCTTCTCCGCGGGCTCCAGGCCTGGCCCTTAAACCCCGGCAGCTGGGGCTCCTTCCCGCGACCCCGCAGGTGCTCTCTCGCTGGGCGGTTGCGTCTGGATCCTTTTGCTTCCCCGAGCGCAGGGAAAGAGGCAGAGCTCCGGCTTGAGGCTACCGCCGGGAAACTGGGCAATCGGAACTGGACTCAGGGAGGTAAGGACACTCCTGGAGAGGTAGGGAAGGTCCACATCTGGACGGTATCTTTCAGAGAATGGATTGATATTTGCGGAGTCCTGTGTGCATTTCGGACAATTGTAATGGGACCAGTTTAGCATTCCTGAGCGGTTGGAATAACTTTTTAATGGATAATCTGATTAAATACATCGAAAGACAAAAATTCAAGGAGTAAAACGGCTGTTCAAAGGCGAAAGTCCCCCACATCCTCCTGACCCGTGAGTTCCCTTGCCAGATGCCACCACATTTGCTGCTTCTTCCTTTACCTGTTAGAGATGGCTGAGCACACCCAAGAGCAGAGAGTTTATGTGGTTTGGACACCAAAGGAAAAATCCCTTAAAACCAACAGATTTTATCGCCATTTCGAGATTTTTCTGTCCAGCTTAAAGCATCCATCATCCATTAACTGCTGCTCAGGAAGAGAAGCTATATCGCTCTCCCATCAGTAGTTGGGATATCACGCCTAGACCCAGCGGCAAGACAGACCTTCAGATGTCAGTCAGGCTCCATCGTGTGTGCTCCGTGGGAGTTCTACAGGCCAAAGAAGTGCATGAGAAAATTTGCAAGTGTCTGACAGGATGGAGAATCTTGAGAGCTAAGCAGAATATGAATTAAGAGCCAAAGAAGGACAAAATCCTTTCAAACGATCATGGGAGGGAGTTACTTGCTATGGAGCAGTGGATTAAGAATCTGATCGCAGCGGGGATCCGTGGCTGTGGAGAGGCGGGTTGGAGACCCTGGCCCGGCAGTGGGTTAAAGGATCCAGCATTGCCACAGCTGTGGCAACCAGCTGTGAAGTTTGCAGCTGCAGCTGGGATCAAGTCTGGGAACCTCCATATGGCACAGGGTTCAACCATTAAAAAAAAGAAGAAGAAAAGAAAAGAAAAAGAAAAAATCATGGGATAGAGTTATAAACTTCCATGGAAGAACAATTAGGAAAACCTATAATTGAAACCCAGGGATCTATCTATCTTCTGTGGAGGTTATAGAATTACTAACATAGCAACTATAAATTGAAATGTGAAGATCCATCAGTGTCACCAACAAGAATCCAATTCAGGAAGAATCCTCTTGAAAATTTCTGGTCTGAAATTTGTTTCTTATATCAAAGTGATATAGGATGATATTTTTGTTCCTCAGGTGGCCTAAAAGGATATTGCAGTTTTATGCATGTTATTGTCAGTGTGTGTGTTTGTATGTGTGTGTGTGTGTAGAGATCTTTTACTTCTTTGAAGTTACAGAATTGAGTATAGAAATCTTAGAGAGAATTAAAACCATAGTATTAGTGATTGTGTTAAAAAGGAATCTGTCATTTAGGTAAATTTCTAGAATGTGCAAACTAATCTATAGTGATGGAAATCAGGGATTGATTGCTTGGGAATGGGGATGAGAGAAGAAGGGACTGGAAAGAGTTACTAGGATACTCAAGGGATGGTGGAAATGTGCATTATCTTGATGACAATGGTGGTTTCACTGGCTGTGTCTATATGTCAAAACTGGTCAAATTGTACACATTTTAAAATAAGCAGTTTGTTGTACTTTATTCTCCAAAGTGGTTTTAAAAACAGAAAGGAATGAATACACATGGTGTTTTATGTTCCTTAATATTTTAAATAATTTAACACATTAGAGAGGCAGTCTTGGCAACTCCAATTTAAAATATATAATTAAGTAATGGATTTATACGTGTGGCTTTAAGATGAAATCCTAGTTTATATTCAAGTGGATCATTGAGGAGAATGTTAGGTTCAACGTATTAATGTTTCATTTATTTGATAGGAATTACTTAGTAATTGGTAAATTCTTATTTTTTGTTTGATTAAAGTACTTTGTGAGGTTCCCTTGTGGCACAGTGGGTTAAGGATCTGGTGTTGTCTCTGCAGAGGCTTGAGTTGCTGCTGTGGCACAGTTAGATCCCTGGTCTAGGAACTTCCACATGCTGTGGGCAAGGCCAAAGTAAAATAAAATAAAATAATATAAAATTAAAAAGTACTTTGCAGTGCTCTTTACCGTATATGAGGATATTTAGTTAATTAAATTGTCAGTGGGACCTTATGTCATTCCGAAGCCATTGAACATAGCTGTTAAAACTTTCTAGGTTTATGAATAGAATAGTAAGTTTTTTTGGTTTTTTTTTTTTGTCTTTTATGTAGAGCTGAACCCGCGGCATATGGAGGTTCCCAGCCTAGGGGTCTAACAGGAGCTGTAGCTGATGGCCTTCACCACAGCCACAGCAACGCGGGATCTGAGCCACGTCTGCAGCCTTCACCACACCTCAAGGCAACACCGGATCCTTAACCCACTGAGCAAGGCCAGGGATCGAACCCACAACCTCATGGTTCTTAGTCAGATTCGTTACCCACTGAGCCACGAAGGGAACTCCGAATAGTAAGTTTTGAAAGTAAAACTTGAAAGCTTAAGGAAGGGCTAGCGGGAAGTTCCCTTCGTGGCACAGTGGAAACAAATCCCACTAGGAACCATGAGGTTGTGGGTTCAATCCCTGGCCTTGCTCAGCGGGTTAAGGATCCGGCGTTGCTGTGAGCTGTGGTGTAGGTCGCAGATGCAGCTGTTGCTGGCATTGCTGGCATTGCTGTGGCCCTGGTATAGGCCTGCAGCTGTAGCTCTGATTAGACCCCTAGCCTGGGAACCCCTCCATATGCCACAGGTACAGCCCTAAAAAAAAAAGGAAAAAAAAAAAAAAAAACGAAGGAGTGACAGTTTTGTATTACCCCCCCCACACACACACACACATTCTCAGCATCTTTCCCTGTCCTCCTCCAGCTTACCTACACACATTAAAGGTGGTATCCTTCCAATTTAGTGACACAATTTTGTTAGATCAGTATTCAAGTTTATACTACTATGGCATTGTAAACCATATTCATAGCTGCATATGGTTTACTATGATTTCTTGCCCAAAGTTTTGTTTTTCTTGATGTTATTAATTGCTTTTTTGTTCAAATACTATTTTTTCTTTTTCCAAATACTTATTTTTCTTTGTACTCCTTCTTTATCTCCAAACTCTCCTGAACTGTGTAAATGTCCCCTGGGTACTTCCAAGCACAGCAGGCCCTTTATCAGATTATCCTGACAATATTGCTCCTGCAGTCTTTTTTTTTAAATTGAAGTATAATTAATATGCAATATTGTATGACGAGCCATATAGTGATTCACAATTTTGGAAGATTATGCTTGAGCTCCTGTAGACTTAGCTGCTTTCATCTAAGCCAACTGCTCTCTGGCACCCCCTGTGGATTATTAGAGACTTTTCTGGTGCTGGATCCTGGGCTCTCTGAATCCCATGACTTACTTTTTTGGTTGTCTGTTTTGTTTTTGTATATTTTATAGTGGTGGCAATAGCATTCATGCAAAAAATATTAAATTGCTATACCTATAATCATCTGCAAGATGATCCTTCCTCATGGTTCCTAGGATAACTTATCTTTCCTACTTTGTTTCTGATTAGCTTCCAGGGAGTTGAAGATGAGCTAACTGAATTCCAGGAAGAAAGCAGAGAATTAGAACCAGAATCAGAGGCAAAATTAGTCCAGGCTAAACAAAGCAATAGAAATTTCAAGCTGATAACCAGACCAAAATGATGTGGAAGCATTAAAGGTAATTGTGGTAGTAGAAGGCAGTATCTAATGTGCCGGGTTAATTAAAATGAAAAATACATTTTTCAGGTGAAGCTTAAGAGCAGCAGGAACAAAAAAACATAAAAACAGGTTTTAAGTGAATTTTTGAGATAAAATGCTTTATTTTATGGAACCCAGGGGAATGTGGTTTAAAGTTCAGAATTTTGATCAGAAACCTCATAGATGTCAGTTGTCTAGCTATAATATTCCTAGCTAAAATCCTGTTGTTCCGGTAGTTTCCAAAGTCTGATTATTTGACAGATAGATTGCTTTATTCTACTGTACTTGAAAATTGTACTTATATGTGAAATATGCATTTATTTCAGTCTCCTTGGTTTTAGAGTCCAGTTTGGGTTAAAACATTAGTTTTAGAAAGGAATTTTCAAGAGTAAAAGGATTAACCCCTTTGTTCTTCACTAACTGCCTTAGCCCAATGCTTGGGAGTGTTTCTGTGTCCAGGGAGCTGGCGGGTTTGGGAGACAGGGAAGGTTAGGTAAGGAATAGAGAATTTGGACTCTTACTGGTAGACTACAGTGGACTCACCCAGGCTGCTTTCAGCTTGAGAAACCAGAGTTTCCCCTACCAAGTTCAGGGTTTTTGAAGCAATTATTTCATTATTTTATTTCTCTTCAGAGAGAGACTTCCTTTCTTTCCTTTTTTTGGGTGCATCTGCAGCATGTGGAAGTTCCTGGGCCAGGGATCGAACCTGCACTACAACAGTGTCTGACAATGCTGTATCCTTAACTGCTAGGTGACACCAGGAGACTCCGAGACTTCCTTTCATTTTGATGAAGCAAGTTTTCCTATTATTTCCTGAGAAAGAATGCGTATTTTGAGAATTTGCATTCTGAAAATATTTTCATTCTATGTGTACAGTTAATTGGACATTTGGCTATAGATTCTTGGTTAGAAGTAATTTTTCCCTCAAAATTTCATGCTTTGCTTCATTGCCCCCAAGCTTCCAGTGATGACTTTTGAAAAGTTTAGGCCTTTCCCTCATTGTCTGAGACTGGAGGAAAACACTTATTCTTCAAGTTTTGTCCTGCTCAGGCAGGATGCACCTTTTTCCCCCCCTCTTTAACTGAAGAACCAGCCTAGAGTGGGTGAGACCTAACAAAGTCATAGGTTGCCAGAAGGGTGGACTTCCAAGGAATACAGGAGATACCAGTTGAAAGAAGCTTTCTGCTGCACATTGTCTATTACGAATCTTATCTATTTAAATACACAATACCTTTAGCCCACTCATTTACAGGGGAACAGCTTGTCCTAAGAAAAATTGCAAAGACAGATAAACATTTTTAACATTTCAAAAAACCGAAATGCTTAATGGGTTCCTTGGTAATTAGGAAATAATTAGGAAATAAATCTACAATATATTAAGTGAAAAAAAGGAAGCTGTGAAGCAAAATGTATACTATTACCACTATTAAATAGATGTAGTTAATGCAGATAACTAAGAAAAACAAAACCGGGAGTTCCTATTGTGGCTCAGTGGGTTAGGAATCTGACTAGTATCCATGAGGATGTGGGTTTGATCCTTGGCCTTGCTCAGTGGGTTAAAGGATCCAGCATTGCCATGAACTGTAGTTGCCATGAGCTGGCAGCTTTGGGCTCCAATTCAACCCCTAGCTTGGGAACTTCCATATGCCCTGGGTTGTGGCCCTAAAGAAAAGACCCCCTCCCAAAAAAAGAAAAGAACAACCAAACCAAACCCAAAGGGTTCCTCCCCTTTAGGTTTCCACTCAAGTGCAAGGCTCTGTAAAGCATTCTCAGAACACAGCACAAATGAATTGTCTCTCATTCCTCTGTTCCCCTTTACTCCATTTTGCACACTCCATTTAGCCACCTGTCATCTCTTTCTGCTATTTAAATCTTAAATTACACAGGGATGAGCATTTGGTCTCCTTTGTTCCTTCTATGTCCTCAGCTTAGAGGAGGCACTCAAATACAAGTGGCAGAAGGACAGGATTTTTTTTTTGTCTTTTTGCCTTATCTAGGGTCGCACTCGCAGCATATGGAGGTTCCCAGGCTAGGGGTCTAATCAGAGCTGCAACTGCTAGCCAGTGCCACAGCCACAGCAATGCAGGAGCCAAGACTCTGCAATCTACACTACAGCTCACAGCAACACTGGATCCCTGACCCACTGACGGAGGCCAGGGATTGAACCCACATCTTTATGGATACTAGTGAGATTTGTTTCTGCTGTGCCACAATGGGAACTCCACCTTTATACTTTTAAACACTAATGGTAGCACACAGTTTGCACTTTTTTTCACTTATCTTGAGGATTGTTCCATACTGAAACTTACTTCATCTGAGGGACTACAAATCTGCTTATGATTGAGCCTGAACCATTTTTATAGCATACCATCGAAACTTACTATGCTTATACATTGTGTTCCTTAAAAAAAATCACTGATAGAAAGTGCAGGGTGGGTAGGTGGTAGGAAGCAGGCATGTGCAATGATGAGACTTTGTAAGACACCATCTAGGATGGTACTTGCTTCAGCCCAGTCCTATAGCAGCGGTGGCCTTTAACTTTGGCTGTAAAGATTTTCTCAAAATGATTTATTGAAATATCTGGAGAGTTCAAGGATTTTGAACCTTTATCGAATCCTCTAAATGTCAGCTTAGACAAACACTGAACAGAAATCCCCTTTTGCAAGAGGATATTGAGGAGTGTTGGAGATGGCACCATTTTAAGCAGTAGAAGCCAAACTGCTATAGAAGTGAACAGTGGGGAGGCAGGCATCTAGGGCACCAAGTGATACCTTGCTGGGGAGAAGGAAGACACACCCATCACTCATCAGGGAGTCGAAGGAGGAGGACTGGGTTTTGTCTTGGGTCACCACATGGGATAAACTGAAGGTTCAGGAAAGGCACAATCCAGTGTTGCACATTCAGCACTTATCAAGGACTGACCAGTCCTCTTCCATCGCGAGAGTGCCTCCAGTTATTAGAAGTCCTCCATATTGACTAACTTCCTCTCCTGAAAGTACTCCGGACTTTGCTGATGTCCTTAGTGAACATACATTGTTATACTCCTTTGCAGGGGGGTGCGTTTTAGAAAAAAAAAAAAACGGAATACAATATCATCGTGAAGGGGCTAAGTGAAAGAAGAGGGAGAATGAGGTTAGCTGCTTCTTGTTCAAGGAATTGCCGACGTCTTCTGCTTCTAGGCTCCACGCGGCTGGCTTCATCATCAATGGCCCTGCTTAGGAGCCCTCCCCGCCTCCCCGCGGTGCCAGTGACAAAACCCTTACGAGGGTCCATGGCCGGAGCACCTGTGGCGCGGAGCCGCCGCGGAAGGCTCCAGGTCCCGGCTCCAGCCCTTCTGGGAACCTGATCTCACCCCAGAGGGTAGGTGTTTTTTTTTTTTTGTTTTTTGTTTTTTGTGTTTAAGGAAAAGCTGGAGCCACGTTTCTTGTAAGGCAGGAATTCCCTGGGAAGACTCCAAAGACCTCGATCCTCCTGGGAGAGGCCGTAGTGGTAGGAAGGGCAGTTGTCCCTGAAGGGGTAAGGATGCTTCTTCCCACCTAGTCTGATTAAAATGCGGTTTCAGGAGCAGCTCTGATCCGGGAAGAGCGTGTGTTTCGGGATCGCTTTCTAAGAGAGGTGGGACTGGGGAGTTTGGAAGAAAAGTGATTAGATCTTGCCGGACGCCCTCCCCGCCCCGGCCCCTGGCCCCTGGCCCCTGGCCCCTGGGCTGGCCCCAGGGAATCCAGGATGCAGGGGGGGAGGGGCGGCGGGGCCACGGGGTCTCCCCCTCCACCTCCACACCGCGCTCGGACCCTGTGGGTCACCTCGCCCGCTGCCGGCTGCGGCGCTGCCTGCAGGACCTCAGACTTCCCGAGGGTGGCACTCGCGACCCTACTCTCAGGCTCAGGTTCTCCAGGTGAGGACTGGACTGGATCTGGGCGCGGGGGCTGGGACCAGGGGCGGGGACAGAGAGGTGGCGTCATAAGGATCCGGTCCCAGGAGGGCTGGTTCACATCCGCCTCCCGTGGGCGCAGGGAAAGGGGGAGTGGGGGCCACGCCCTCCGCACCCCGCAGCGGGATCGGGTCTTCTCTCCCTATCGTCACTGCTTACTCCCTCGGTGGGCTGTGCAGTCTAGACACTTACCACCTTCCTGCTACCACGTGGTTCTAGCCGCCACGCATTCTCCTCTCAGCCGCTGCGGCCTCCCCCCCCCCCACCCCAAGTCTCTTCTCAGACACGACAGCCAGAAGAATTTCGTTGAAGAGGAATTAAACCATGTCACTTAAAACCCAGAATGGCTTCCTATTCTTCTCTGAGTAAAAGCCGAAAGTTTTACCATGGGACCCCCGCCCCCTCTGCTTTGAAGGGTCCCACATCTCCTCGGTTTCCTTCCCACTTCTTTCTGGTCCCGGTGGCTCTCTGCTCTTCCTTAAACAGTGCCCATGCTCCAGCTTCAGGGAAGTTGAACTCTTCCCTTTTCCCTCATGAGCTTGTAGCTGACTCGCCTTCTAGGGTCCAAATCCCTGGTAATGTCTCTATAACAGGGTATCTGATTCTCAGGGAGCCCTTCCATGGGCTCTGGATTTGAAATCACAACTCCATGCTCCTTCCTTGTTTTCATTTTTTCCCAAATTACACCCTTATCTGACCAACTGTGTGTTTTGCTCCATCTCGATTACATGTCTGTCTCCCCATCACCAACAATTCTACCACTAGACTGTAAGCACAGGGAACTTTTTTTTTTTAACTATAGTTGATTTACAGTGTTGTGCCGACTTCCACCGTACAGAAAAGTAACCCAGTCATAGATATATATATATATATATGTGTGTGTGTGTGTGTGTATGTATATACATACATATATATGTATGTATGTATATGTGTGTGTGTGTATAGACGTATATATACACACATACATATATTCCCTTTTTCATATTATCTCCCATCATGGTCTACCACAACAAAAGACTGGATATAGTTCCCTGTCCTTTCTATTCTAAATGTAGTAGTTTGCATCTACTAAACCCTCGAACTTCCTGTCCATCCCACTCCCACCCTCCTGCCCCTTGGCAGCCACAAGTCTGTTCTCTAAGTCTGTCTGTTTCTCTTTTGTAGATAGGTTCCTTTGTGTCATATTTTAGATTCCACATGTAAGTGATATCATATGGTATTTGTCTCTTTTTGGCTGGCTACTTATGAGAATCTCTAGTTGCATCCATGTTGCTGCAAATGGCATTATTTCATTTTTTTAATGGTTGAATAGTATTCTTTTGTATATATGTACCACCTCTTGATCCATTCACCTGGTTATGGTCATTTAGGTTGTTTCTGTGTCTTGGCTATTGTGAATAGTGCTGCTCTGAATATAGGGGTGCATGTATATTTTGAATGAAAGTTTTGTCTAGATACATGCCCAGGAGTGGGATTGGTAGTTTTATATGGTAGTTTTATATTCAGTTTTTTGAGAAAACTTCATATTGTTTTCCACAGTGGTTATACCAATTTACATTCACCAACAGTGTAGGAGGGTTCCCTTTTCTCGATACACTCTCCAACATTTGTTATTTGCAGACTTTATTTTTTTAGGGCCATATCTGTGGCATATGGAAGTTCCCAGGCTAGGGGCAGAATCAGAGCTGCAGCTGCCAGCCTATGCCACAGCTCACAGCAATGCTGGATCTGTAACCCACTGAGTGAGGCCAGGGATCAAACCCAGATCCTCATGAATTCTAGTCAGATTCTTAACCCACTGAGCCACAACGGGAACTCCCTGTAGACTTATTATGAATGATGGCCATTCTGATTGGAGTGAGGTGGTACTTCATTGTAGTTTAAGTCAGAGAATGTTTTACCTGTGCTCTCTTCTTGGAGTTTGATGGTGTCATATCTTATGCGGGGGGGCAGTTAGGCAGGTTTTAAAAGGATCCCCTCACGTTGAAAAGGGATGGAGGAGTTCCCATCGTGGCACAGCAGAAACGAATTCAACTAGGAACCATGAGGCTGCGGTTCAATCCCTGGCCTTGCTCAGTGGGTTAAGGATCCGGCGTTGCCATGAGCTGTGGTGTAGGTTGCAGATACGGCGGCTTGGATCCCACGTGGCTGTGGTGTTAGCTGGCAGATGTAGCTCCGATTGGACCCCTAGCCTGGGAACCTCCACATGCGGGTGCGGCCCTAAAAAAAAAGAAAAAAGAAAGAAAAGAGGTGGAGCCCAGGACAGTCTGTTGTACAGAGCTTGAGAGGGTGCACACACAAAAAACTTGCTAATTACCTCACACTTTTCTATCTACTGGTTTTTATCTTCTAGACATCGTCTTAGGTAGATAGTTGAGGTGTCTATAACCTTGTTACTCAAAATGTAATCCATTAACTAGCACCATTAGCATTACCCGAGAAACTTAAAAATGAAGAGACTTAGGCTTGTCCCAGATCCACTGATCCTGCATTTTAACAAGATCCCCAAGTGACTCTTTGTGTGTTTTTATGTATAGAGGAAATACTCTCAAATATGGTTAATGAACCTAAAGGTTTATTCTGATTTGTTTAAGGCAGGATATAAATGGAATCCAACAGTAAATTTGCATTGAATATCATTGACAGAGCATAATAGAAGCAACTTAAAAATCTTTTGTAAATAAGTGAGTTTCCTGGTGTTAAGGATCCAGTGTTGTCACTACTGTGGCTTGGGTTTGATCCCTGTCCCAGGAACTTCTGCATGCCACAGGTGAGGCAAAAACAAAACAAAGCACAACACAACCTTTTATAAGATAATTTGTGCTAACTGGAGATTGAACTTGCCATCCACCTCAACAAGGATTAAATCATGAGCCACTGGAGCTGCTGACCCTCACCAACCCCTGAAAGGAGCTCAGGATGGAGATCAGCAGTGAGGCACTCTGCGCGCCAGGGAAAGTGGCAGGACAGGTCTTCAAATAGTTAGATATTTTCAGGAGAAGATTTTGTGAGCCCAATTCTTGCATCTCCTCATATCTAGAAATGCACTAAAATCCTTCTTGATGACATCTGCTCCTCATGACTCGCAGCAACCTTCTGCAAAATATGTGCTTGTTTGCACGTTCCCCCTTCACCAAAATCACATCTATAACTGACCTTCCCCTGGCCACCTCTTTGAAGTGGTTTCTCAGAGCTGTTCTGAAATGCTGCCTCAAAGGCTGTAATCCTCATTTTGCCCCAAATAAAACTTAACTCACAGCTCTCACGTTGTGCCTTTTTTTAGTCGACAGTTGGTAGAATTCCATCTATTCTGTTTGAAAGTTCTCACTATACTCACTCTCAGGTGGTACTGGATTATTTCTAAGGGGTTGAGAGGAGAAAATATGTGGATGTACCCAGTTTATAGTCCGTTATTTTAATTTACTTGATGGAAATTAAGTGAATAAAAGCAACAGTTCCAGGCATCGTATTCTAATATCTAAATAAAATCAGTTTACTTGAGTGGTTGAAGACATTTGCATGAAATTGCACCTGGTGAGGGTGCGGCCAAAAAACCCCACAAAAGTTTGACTTCTAGTGGACTTGAAGCCTCATTATACTCTCATTGTAACATATTAGCCAAATGACAGCCCACAAGTACCATGGTGATCCCCAAGCCAACAATAAAAGGCCAAAAAATGGGCAGTGGCCTAGTTCCTGGAAATCCCTACCCCTTCCCCTCAAATAGTTGGAATAATCTTCCTACTCATTAGTCTATGAAGTTACTGAGCCCATAAACACCAGCCCATATTTTGGGGCCCCTAACCTTCTGAGATGGCCCACACTGCATCTCGATCAATAAATCTACTTCTTCCCTATCACTTTGCCTCTTGCCGAATTCCCGCTGCTGTGAGGCAGAAAGAACCTGAACTTTAGTAAGTCCTGAGACCAGGTGTGTGATTTTAATACAACAAAATAAAAAAACAGTGGGTCTTTGAGCCCCAGCTCCTGAATTCAAGTACAGATCTAAGCTGGATGTGGCCTAAGCTTAGCTGGAACAAGTTGAGATGGACGCGGGCTTAGGAATGGGCGTGGGTGGCCTCCCAGGCCCCCAGTGCGGAGGAAACCCTTCTGGCGAGGGTGGTGGCTGCAGCTATAGCGCTAAAGGAGTCTATGGGGACGCACGCGGGGTGTCGCTGCTGGAGCCCACCTTAGGTGAGAGACTCAGCCAGGGATCTTTCCCCGGATCGCCGCCCTTTCTGGGCTCTCCCCGGTGCTTAGGGCCAGGCTTTGTGGGCTCTATTGCCCACTGCCGAATCCTCCGGTCCAGCGGCCCTTTGCTCTTGGCTCCCCGCCTGCTCTCCCCAGGCCCAGCGCTGCTCTCCTCCGGCTCTTACGGAGGGTGAACGAAGTACTCCTGGACTCAACACTAGCAGATCCGCCGGGTGATGCCGAGATCGCCAGCCTCTGTGCCCGAGGAAGGGCGACAGCCGAGTGTCTGCAAGTTCTGGCCGGGCGCCGCGACAGCCGCTTCCGGAGTGAGGGCTGGCGGCGCACGGGGCTCCTCCTTCCCCTGCTGGCGGGAGAGCCTTGGCTGGGCGACGGCTGGACCTTGTCCTAAGGAGTTGAGGCGCCAGGGCCTAGAAGCATGTCCAGAGGCAGTCGCCCGGGTCCCCCCTTCCTCACTTGAGCGAGGCCCTGGTGATGGAGGCCTGTGCAAGCCTGATGTTGGGCTCCAGCGACGAGGTGCCGGCCCTGCGGCAAGTCACGAGCGCGCTGATTGCATCCGGAGCCCGGAGAGGCAGGGTCGCGTTCCGGGGCTGGTGGGTGGGTTTCTAGCCATAAGCGAGAAGTTTGTAGGAGTTGTGTTGGCCTCCCCCGCGCAAGCCTTGGAAAGGACGCAAGATGATGGGCCAGAGTCCTCGCAGTGGGGGCAGCGCGAGGGGGAAGAAGCAATGATCACGGGGACCCTGGCTGCGGAGACTGCCGGGGGCGGGGGTGGGGAGCTATTGCCTGGTCACTCCTGCGCCCAGAGCTGGGCAGAGGTTCCCTGCTAAAGAGATGCGGGCCATCTGGGGGCCTTTTCCTCAGAAAGCGGAGGGGTGGAGTGGGTGTTGCCTCCTGTGGCAGCGTCCCCAGGATTCTGTGGCCTTCTCTGTTTGGTCCCTACGGCAGTGGCAGTTCCGGGGTGGTGGGCCAGGTAAAAGGCCGGCTGTGTGTCCTTGGGCTGCAAGGCATGATCCATTTGGGGACAGGGTCCAGTCAGGGCCTTGTCGGTCATCCGGTTCACGCTGCCACGCCTTTAGGGTGACTGGAAGCCTTCAAATCCCAGTCCAGGTGTAGCTGGCTAGGACACGCCCTGAATTTCCAGAAAGCCCAGAGGAAGAGCCCTCTGGTTCCGCACACGTGGCAGTGATCTGCGTGGCCTCTGAGGCCTGTGGTGGAAGATACCTGTGAGCTCCCTGCCGACAGCTCACCTCACCTATGTACTCAGTCTGTGTACTCAAGAGTGGGAGAGAGGGACCATTCCATCTGTTGGTGTGGTTGAACCAGGGCCTCTGGATGAAGCTCCCGCCTGCTTCAAATGAAAAGCTGCTGGCAGGTAATATTTTGGATTGAGAGTGAATCCACTCTCAATGGATTTTAAGTGGTTTCACCTCATGTGTACTCACAGGGTCAGACTTGTTGACCTGGAGGCACATAAACAACTGCTTCCTGGGAGATCACAAAATTAAGATAGGTGTCCCCCAAGCAGGAAGGAGTTGGCACCTTTTTGAGGAGGGGTCTGGGAGGGGGGAATCTAACCCCCACCCCCTTAGTAAATCACACTAGCCTCCAACCAGAAATTTTAATCTGCGATTCTAGGTTCAAAACGTAAAAATAAAAAACATGCCACAGTCACTGCAGCAGCAAAACAAACAACTGACTGCTTGATAGGAGGGGGAAAATGGGTGCTTATAAACCACTCGTGTGACACACCTGTGCGGATTTCCTTGCACACAAACTTTTTAGAAAGGACATTAGTTATTACTACTCAAATTTGTTTGATAGTCACACTTTTGATCCAGAAATTTAAGTTCCATTTGTTTGTCCTATAAGTTCATAGTTTTACAAAAGTCTAAAACAAGTTTGTATAGTTGTGCAGGCTTCTCACTAATACTCTAGTTGGACACAAGTTTTGTGTCTCTCTGCTTTGTTAGATAACCATGTTGAACTTCCAGCCGAAAAAGTGGGGTGTGTGTGTGTGTGTGTGTGTGTCTGTGTGTCTGTATAAGGAACAATTGTTGGGGTTTCATTTTGGGGGGTGCTGAACTATTTGTAAGGGAATTGTCAATATCAACACTTTACATATTATTTAATGTTTCTTGTCAGAACAAAGAACTTTTCATATGTAATAAAAACCACCCTGTAGAGTTGTATGTTATAGAACACATAATCAAATTCTATTTTATAATATACCCTGTGTTACAAATTTGCTCCACTGTCCTGAAATGTTCTTTTTCTGCCTTTGATTCAGGATTTGAATCATATATAGTATTTGATTGTCTGCTTATTAAGATAATCATCTGCTTTTTTGTTTTCATGGCATTGACAAACCAGTAGTCCATGTGTCCCATTATCGGTGATGCTGATTTTGGTTTCTGGTTAAGGTGGCATCCATCCTCCAAGTCTCTATTATAAAGGAATATTTTCTTCTTTGTAATTAATAATCTATGAGCTAGGACTTCCTGAACTTTGGAATATACAGTTAATAACTTTTCATTTGATAGTTTTAGCCATTGATTATTATCTGAATTGATTGCACTGGTGGTTGCAGTAGAACAAGCCACAGGTTTTTATTGAATGTAAAGAGGTCTGCCCTAATAAGTGGCCATGAAACCCAGCTGAGGGGACATTAAATGTTACCAGAACACGATCTTGGGAAAAGTCAGCTTAATCTCCATCTATGAAGCCAGAAAACATAGAAATCACACACTTATCGGGTGTGTCTAGTGCACTGCTTAAACCAATGTGTTTTTTAAATAAGTTTATTTAGAGCCAGAAGCCTGGACCACATGAGCCAGAGTGGCCAGGCAGGGCATATCACACGAGCTTTGAAATCCAGGTAGATTAAAAGATTCCAGACTCAGAGGCTTCAAGGAAAGCGAACCGTGGGAGGACCTGAGAGGCGTCACTGAAGAGAATGAAGATGGGAATCTTGTTTTTATCTTTGTTACATAGCAGGAATCACTCCTCAGGCCCCGGAAGTTGCTGGGGTCTCCTGTGCAGTGAAGTCCCGGGTGCCCAGCCCCTTTAGGACAAAGGAAAACAGAATGTCCTTTGGAACATGGGAGGCAGGGACTCAATTTGGCAGCTGGGTGATCTCGCACCCCCGAACCTGTACTCCTATTTTTGGGGACTGAGTGTAAGAGCAGACTTGTCTCTAGGATAGTACTGGACAGCACTCTCTCCCCACGCACTCCCAAGGCCAAGCGATTATGATGTAGAAGAAAGAGGTCAAGTGAGTTCTCCTGTGACAGAGTGGGCTAAGCATCCAGCACTGTCACTTTAGCGGCTTGGGTCGCTGCTGTAGCGCAGCTTTTATCCCTAGCCCGGGAACTTCCACAGGCCAAAAAAAAAAAAAAGGAAAAGAGTCGAAGCAGGTGGAAACCCTTGTAAACTGGGAGGTAGCTGGGCCCACCTGAGCTCGGGAGAAGGTGATGCGTCCGAGACTCTACCCCGACCAAGATGGGACGGGGCCGGGGCGAGTGCAGCAGCATTGCAACAGCAGGATTGTGTGGCCTGGTAGGGGCGGGGGATGGGAGGAGGGGAGCGCCCGGAGAAGGAGGCGGGGCCTGGAGCGGCCGGGCGGGGCCGGGCGGGGCCGGGCGGGGCCTGGAGCGGCCGGGCGGGGCCGGGGCGGGGCCGGGGCGGGGCGGGCTCTTTTGAGCGCTTAACTTTCAGCGCGCGGCAGTCAGTCTCAGGCCGATCTTAGGTCGGTGTCAGGTTGGTTTAGACGCACTTAAGATGGGGAAGCTGCCGAAGCCGAACGACATCCCCTCGTGGGTAGGAGCTCCCGAAGACTTCAAAGAGCCAGAGGTGATCCAGGTCCAGACGCGGCTGCTGGAAGCCTTATTTGGTGAGTGAGCCCAGTTCTGACCTGGGTGCCCCAGCCGGGGCGTCTCGGCCTCCTGGGCCGGAGCGCTCATCTTCTTACCCAAACAGGCCCGGAGGGTTCTCGAATCCCATATGTCGAGAAGGTAAGCAAAGTTATGCTCGAGATGAAGGCTCTGGAATCTTCGGACCTCACCGAAGTCATGGTTTACGGTCCTTACTTGTACAAGTTCCGGACCAAGTGGATGCTCCAGTCCATGGCGGAGTGGCACCGCCAGCGGCAGGAACGAGGTGAGAGGCCTCATGACGAGATGTCCTGGACCCAGTCTGTAAAGGCGGCTTGGCTTCCTTCCCTCCAGTCCTCCTCACCGCTCCCTAACCATCCCCTCTGGGCAAGGGCCAGCATTGGGAGGCCTCTCAGTCTGGGCTCTGCCTGACTCCTGTAGTAGTGCCATCTGTTGGTCCTGGGGACCCCGGAGTAAGACTGAGAGGCGCCCCAGGGTTGTTCTCTTAGGGGAGGTTTGTCTGAGATCTCAACTCGGTTCTTGACACACACCCACCCAACCCATGTTGGAATGAGCCTAGTTGGCCTCATTCTGAAGTTACCAAGTATCTCAGTTCCTGAATGCCTAGCTAGGACGTCCCAGAAATGAACCCTGAAAGAGGCAGGGTACTGTTGGACTCTTACTGTCTCCCCTCCCTCATACCTGCTGTTGCTTTCTGGTGCAGGGATGCTCAGACTTGAGAAAGCCATGAATTCACTTGAGCTATGTCCTCCGATGAAGTGAAGCAACCAAAAAAACCTGGGACCAGGATATAGAGAGTAGGCTGTGGCCAGCGCTGGAGTGGATCTGCTCCAGCCTAAGAAGGAAAAACCAGCTCCTTTCCAGACTCTGCCTCCTGATGTGACTCCCCCACCCAAGGTTGCTAATTAAAGAATAAAATTTTAAATAGTTTCTTGTGTCTTGATGTGTTGTTGAGGTATTGGCGATAATGTCACAGCTGAGGTGGCCCTCGAACTTAACCCTAATTGAAGCCTCCAGGGCTAGAAAGAGGTCCAAGAACATACTTGGCTATGGTTTAAAAAAAAAAAAAAGAGTCTAGGAGCTGTCAGCCTTCTCTAGATCTGAGCCTGTGGCAGCCCCGGATCCTTAAACCACTAATCGGGGCCAGGGATCGAAACTGCATCCTTATGAAACCTAGTTAGGTTTGTTACCGCTGAGCCACAGTGGGAACTCTGTAAGAGTTGAGTTCTGAGATACAGGTTTTGACCAAAATATCAGTCTAGGAGAAATGTGATGTTCTAGTACTGACAGTTTTATATCCTTGTAAACTCTGTAGAAGGCTGCTAGCTGGGTTCTTATCTACATTCAGTCTGCTACAGAATGTTATTTAGATTGCATTTGGAAGAAAATTCAGCATCACAGGAGTTCCCCTTCGTGGTTCAGCAGAAAGGAATCTGACTAGTATCCATGGGGACACAGGTCCGATCCCTGGCCTTGCTCAGTGGGTTAAGGATCCGGCTTTGCCATGAGCTGTGGTGTAGGTTGCAGATGCGGCTTGGATCCCTCTGTGCTGTGGAGTAGGCCAGCAGTTACAGCTGTGGTTGGATCCCTAGCCTGGGAACTTCCATATACTGTGGTGCAGCCCTAAAACAAACAAACAAAACTCAGCATCACGCATAGTAATAAGGGTTGACTATTTTTTGGAGAAATTGACCAAGACTGGGAGAGAAAAACTAACAATGAGCCATTTTCTGCAAGAGACATGTGGCAGGTCCATCAGACAACTGCTTTCCTCCTCATTCAGTGAAGGGATGGCACCATCATTTTGGCTCAGTGGTTCAGGTCAAAAACAAGGATCCACCCACAAGGACTCCATGAGCAAGCCCAGTCAATTAGGCTGTCAACCTGAGGCCGTCCCTTCCTGCACCTGTCCCTAGTTCAGCCACCCTCCTCGCACCCCCACCTCCCTCTGTTCCAACCTCCTTTGCTAAAACTACTGAAAGAGACCCCTAACAGGCCTCAGTGGTTTCTCTTTAATTATCTCACAGTTTGCTCATCAGCCAGACTTAATTTTTAAAATGTTAATCATGTGTTCCTCCTTCAAAATGAACTCCAAAATTCTCCATCCAACTTAACCCAACTCCTCACCCTGACCTATAAGGCCCTGTGTGATCTGATCCCTGCCTTCATCTCTGCTCCAGTGCATTATCATTTTGCTGCCTTTCAAACACTTTTTTTTTTTTGCTGTACCCTTTGCATGTGGAAGTTCCCCAGCCAGGGACTGAACTAGTGCCACAGCAGAGCAGTGACAATGCCAGATCCTTAACCGGCTATGCCACCAGGATCTCCCCCCCTCAAACATCTTGTTACCACTTCAGGGCTTTTATTTTTGCTCCTCTGCTTAGAACACTTCTCACGTTTCCAAATGACTCTGCTCCCTTCTCTCTGGTGGCCTAGAATTCACCTCTAGAGGGGTCCTCTTTTTCCTTACAGTCTCTACTTGACTTAGTTTTGTTCATGGCATTTATAAACCTGACTGACAATGTTAGCTGTTCATTTTCCTTCTTGGTCCCACTAGAATGTAAACTCCACCGAGTTTGGGATTTTTTTTTTAAAGGCAGTATACAGTATTGACTATGAAGGACATCTTTCTAAGACATGGACACCAGGTGGGCT
Organism: Catagonus wagneri; assembly: GCA_004024745.2. NCBI lineage: Eukaryota > Metazoa > Chordata > Mammalia > Artiodactyla > Tayassuidae > Catagonus > Catagonus wagneri. Next base: position 6,110,520 of record PVHT020000078.1, on the reverse strand, counting down.
GCTTGGGTTTGGATCTCGGCTCAGCCTCATTAGTGATGGAACCATGAGCAGGTTTGCCTTGTGCTTTGGTCCCCATTTAATAAGATAATATCTGTCTTATGGATTGTAATGAGGACTAAATAAGACTGTGTCCTAAAACTACGTTAAGTCTTAGAACAATGTCTGACACAATAGCCATTCGATAACGACTTCTTGAATGCATGAAGGACAGGTTGCAGGACTGGAGCTAGATTGTTCCCCTCGCAGGCTTCTGGACGAGGGACTCTGGACTCCACACTCCAGCCTTGTCCTCTAAGCTTCTCACAGAAGCCTCAAGGAGGGAAGCCATGGAAGTCCTCTGTGCTGTTTTCTGGGGTGTTTTGATGCCGTATAGACTTTGGGTCTCTAGGAGGACAAAGGTTTGTTTTGGCACACCGTTGAAGTTTATTAGGTTTTGTTTTGTTTTTGCTGCACCCGTGGAATGTGGAACTTCTTGGGCCAGGGATCGAACCCTTGCCATAGCAGTGACCCAAGCCTCTGCAGTGACAATGCCAGAGCCTTAACCCACTTTGGCACAGGAGAACTCCCTGCTGAAGTTCATTTGGAGGAGAGAGGAAGAGGTCAGGCATGTACCCCACTGGCATTTGACCCCCTTCCTTCCAACCCCGAGAGTGGCACCAGCACTCTAACCTGGAGATCGTGGACCACTCAGCTCAGCTCCTGCCCAAGATTTTATTTTATTTTTTCCTTTTGGGCCTCACTCAAGGCGTATGGAAGTGCCCAGGCTAGGGGTCAAATCAGAGCCACAGCTGATCACCTACACCCCAGCAATGCCAGATCGGAGCCACGTCCTCTGCAACCTACTTCACAGCTTGGGGCAACCTGGGATCGTTACCCACTGAGCAAGGCTAGGGATCAAACCCATATCCTCATGGATACCAGTAGGGTTCTTAACCCACAGAGCCACAACAGGGACTCCTGCACAAGATTTTAGAGGAAAAAAAAAAATCAGTCTCACCTTTCCTACATCCCCAAGAAATGATGATTATTAAAATCATTGCACCCCTGATTTTGAAGAACTAGACAGAGATAAATGAATTTCTTCCTGATTGGAGCGTCAGGAGGGACACTTGGCCCAGCTCCCTGTGGAAAGAGGCCAAGATTATCTACAAAAGTTGATCTGCTTTGCAGTTATGTTCCTCCCAGGCAAGATGAGCTGATGGCCTCTCCTGGGATAATTATGGGGTGTCAGCATCAGAGGCTATACCAGGGCCCAAGACTCTACAGATCAGAGAGGGGCTCATGCTGGGATCAGGTGAGCTGTGGGCTGGGGCCATCTCAGTTTTCAGGGAAGAGACTGCCTTTGGATCCTGGTCACCTCAAGGTGATACCCTGTGGCTTTGGGCACATTTTGAATGGAATGGCATTGGGTAGGATATTTCTGGAAACCTGTTGACAGTTGCAGCAGTTCCCTGCACTCTCACCCAGAGGCAACTGACAAACTAAAAAAAAAAAAAAAAAATCTGACCCATTAAGTGAACAGTCTCCCTTTGTCTTCACTACTTCTTGCTTGAGTCTCTTTTATGGGCCAACAGTTGTGGCACCCAAATTACCTTCAGCTAATGCACCTTTTAAAGAATCAGCTGGCAGAGTTCCCTGGTGGCTCAGTGGGTTAAGGATCTGCTGTTGTCACTGCTGTGGCTCAGGTTCGATCCTTGGCTGGGGAACTTCCACATACCATGAGTGTTGCAAAAAAAAAAAAAAAAAGGGAAGAGTCAGTTGGCAGTGAATGACTGTGTGTGGGCATGTAAACTGGGGAGCTGTGAACCCCAATTCTACAGTGTGGAGGAAGCAGAAAAGCTGCTTTTGCCTGAAGTCTAGAGATTCTGTCCTGAGGGAAGCACTTCTAAATGTAGAAAACAGCTTTAGGTGAGTTAATTTGTATCAAAGTAACAAACTTGGAAATTTAAGACTATGTCATAAATTCCCATGCGTGCCCTGAACAGAGAAAATTTTTCAGCTCTTTAAACACACAAACACACACACACACGAAACTTTGAGAAGATTCATAGAAAAGTTTTGAAAGTAATGGCCTGAATATTTAAAAAAAGTGTTTGTCCTGGGGTGATTGCCTTTTTTTGAGTTTCAAGCTTGTGGCCAGTTTTCTGACAAGGGTTAGTGCAGAGGCAAAACAAGCTTTCAGTGTAATGAAGGTGAGAAGTCTGCACTAAGCAAGGTCAGACTTTAACATTTAAGAGATTTGGAGAGGATAACCAACTACAATAGCAAAAATAAAAATCATTGTTAAAAAAAAGAGATTTGGAGAGGAAATAAAACTAAGATATGGTCCAAGAAAGCTAATCAACTGAAGTGAAATCTAATCTTGTGAAATCCTCTGGCCCAAATATTTCTTTTTTTTTTTCTTTTTTTAGGGCCACACCCGAGGTATATGGTTCCCAGGCTAGGGCTGAATTGGAGCTGTAGCTGCTGGCCTACGCCACAGCCACAGCAAGGTCTTATCCGAGCCGCGTCTGCAACCTAAACCAGAGTTCACAGCAATGCCAGATCCTTAACCCACTGAGCGAGGCCAGGGATTGAACCCACAACCTCATGGTTAGCAGTTAGATTTGCTTCCACTGTGCCACAATGGGAAATCCCTGAATATTTCTAATAGCCAAGGCTGGTTGAGCCTCTTGCTGGCTGGTAGTTCCATCAGGCTCTTACTCAGCGCTCCCAATATTATCATTCAGTTTGCATATTAAGAAATCAAGGTCCATCAATCAACCCTCTTTCCATGATTCATATATTCACATTTAAATATGCAAGTGATTTTTTTGTGGGCTATATGAAAAGTCATTTTTTTACTCTGGGGAGAGTCCAAGGATCTCTCAGCCCATCTCACTGCCTGCTCTCTGGGGTCCCCAGGAGACACTGCCAGGACTTCCGGGAACGGGGTGTTGCATGGAAGGGTCCTTCTAGCCTTGGCTTCTGGGCGGACTGGAGTAAGTCTCCCAATGTGCAGACAGGTGGGCCTCGCGCTCCAGGAGCTTCCAGCCTGGATGGGGAGTCATGTGGACCTAGGCTTCTGTGAAATTACTATGGTGCTAAGTGTTGTAGCAGTTGAGGTTGCTTGGGAAACTGCAATGGAGAGTGGACCTGGGCAGGGGGTCAGGAAAGTTTCTCCCAGGAAGTCACTCCTGGGTGACAGCTGAGTGACTGGCCACAGTGAGCCTGGCCAGGCAGAAGGGACAGCCAGGCAGAGATCTCACAGACTGGCTGTAGAACCTCCTGGCTGGGCCAGAGGAAAGCTGAGCAGACTTGGATGAGGCCAGAAAGAGAGAGAGGCAGAGAAGCCCAGGGTCTGGCAGACCACGTGCAGACAAGGGCAGCAGCCCCCTAGGGCGTTTGAGTAGAGTCACTCAGAGCAAGTTTGTTCCCGCCAGGGTCTCAGTTGAGATCCTGATGATGCTTTTCTAATCCTTATGCCCCATCCTCCACTGCTCCCAACAATTCGTTTAATCCAGAAACACCTGGTGAATATCTGGTTGCCAGCTCCCCAGGGACACTGTTCCAGAGAAGACATAAAAAATGGGACTTCCCACTGTGGTGCGATGGGATTGGTTTCATCTTGATCCCTGGCCTGGCACACAGGATTGATCCCTGGCCTGGCACAGTGGGTTAAAGATTTGGCATTGCCACAGATACGCTGTGCAGATCTGATTCCTTGTGGGAAAGCAAAAAAAAAAGAGAAAAAAAAAGATATAGTGCCAAGGAGCATTTTCTGGATTTCTGGGAATATTTTCAGATAACAGGTGTCTGAAATGTTATTTACATTAAAGAAATTTGAAACATTAAATTGTACAATAAACTAATCAGCAGCAAGAATAGCTTCTGGAGGAGGCTTATGTTTGGTGCATAGAACTTGGGAGGGTGGAGGTTATTCAGAGAGAGGTGGCCCTTCAGCTCCTGTAGCCAGGTTGTTATTTCTCCTGAGATTTTGCTTTTCTTTCTAACAGAAAGCATGGTTATTGTTGTTGTGCTGGGGCTATGTCAGATTTAACTTTTTTAAGCTTCTAAATTAAGTAAGTTCAGTTGTATTGCTATAAAAGGAAAATAAGAAAATGTCCAACGGTTAGGACTCCTAGCCTGAAATTCTGTCCCAGGCATGGGACTATAATGGGAAACAAGTAAAGCAAAGAAATGGGGAGTATGTGGGACTTCAAGGCCTCTCCAAGGAGACAGAATTCAAAGCCTCAGGCCAAGACAAGAACTACCAGGCCCTGATTGCTGCTCCTGTCTCGTTGTAATTCCCCTCTCCGCTCTTTGAGCAACCTGGCCAGCCCCTTCCAATGCTCTACTAGGAAAAGTATGTGGCCCACTCCTCACCCTGCCCCTACAGGGGCTTTATAAAATCCTTCTTTCCCCAGCCAATAAGCAGGTCAGCAGGTGTATGGTAAGATCTCATCTCTCCCTGGATTATAAACAATGGGAGCACGTACCGGAGGCTGGCTCTCCCTGATTATCAGGAAGCCGTCCCACTGCACTAGATATCTCAATAAACTCTTCTTTCTCTTCACCTTGCTATGAGTCTGGAAATTCTTCTTCCAGACTGCATGCACGGACCACTACAGAGTGGAGTGGGGTGAAGTGGGGCTTCGGGCCTGTGCGGAAGGACGGAACTTGACAGAAGGACAATTCCCCTTTTTGAGGCTTTTGGTAAAAAACTGGTATAAGAATTAAATTCACATTGGACAGATTAACAGGAGAAAGTCAAACAAAAACTTAATAGCATATTTATATGGCAAAGACCCTGGAAAACCGAGTAGCTTGCCAACATGGCTAAAGCCTTCACCTAGAATACTGTCCTCAGGAGTTCCTGTTGTCGTGCAACAGGATCCACAGCATCTCTGAGGTGCTGGGACACCAGTTCGATCCCTGGCCCAGCACTGTGGGTTAAGGATCCTGTGTTGCCTGCAGCTTCAGCATAGGCCACAACTGCCACTCATAACTGATCCCTGGCCTGGGAACGCTCTAAGCCACTAGGCAGTTAAAAAGTAAAAAGAAAAGAAAAGGAAAGGAAAGAGACCACCCTCAGCTAAAGACAAAAGAGGAAGCTGAGGGTGAAGGGTAGTTGTGGGAGGTGACCAGGAAAAGCACAGTCGACAAGGATGAAGTTTTATGCATATGTAAGTGGTGCCTTCACTGAAGAGTTCCTAGAGATTTGATCACCATCTTTGCGGAGGGACACACCCTTAAAAACGGACATTTTCCTTGTAAATGTTCTACGAAAGGGTAACTCCCTCTTGGTTTTCAGAGTTTTTCCCAGAGCGGCTGTTTCTTAGAAAATAATCAGCTTAGAATGATATGCCAATGAGACATATTTTGGGGTGGCAAATTCTGCTCCCCTACACAACTAGAGGATGGCTCCATTTCAAGGGACCCAGGGGAAACAAGTGCCTTTGCTCTTCTTTCAGTGGAAGTGCAGCCTCTTTTCCCTGAAAACACTTCTTGCCCCCTGGGGCTAGAATAGCTTGCCAGGCTCTTACCTCAGCACTACCTAGGCATGGGCCATTTCTACCCCCAGGCTCAGAACTGATCCCTGGCCTGGGAACTCTCTGGGCCATCTCTCACTTCTAGAGAACACTGGGCAAGACCCCTGAGTGGTAACTTGTTACCGAATGTAAGTTCATGTGCTGAGGCACAGTGACCGCAAACATAATGTTGGTGTTTGGAGCAGAGAAAGGATTGCAGGGCTAAGCAGAGAATGGGTGGCTCATACTCAAAAAAACAAAAACAAACAAAAATTAAAAAATGAATTCCCTGAAGGATTTCAGCAAAGCTTTTCTAAACAGGCCAGGTGAGGGAGCGGGGTCTCAGCGAGTGCACAGTTCTCGGACTGGTTGATGGTGAAATAACAGGTCGGTTAACATTATCAATCCTTAGGCGCCACAAGGTCTGGAGTCTGCGTGCTCATGATCATCAAGTAGTTAATTTCTTCCATCTGGTGGTGGTTTTAGCAACTGAAAAATTCAGGAAATATGCATCAGGTACTATAATCTAGGTACCCCAAAGACGAGCAAAAGCAGAAGATATGAGGAGGGATCTGTCTCAGGAAGGCCCTTAAGGTCCCGTTCAATTACACTGTAATGTTTTCTGCACTCATCTGTTTTGAAAAGGAATATCACCTGCCATTTCAGTAAGCGAAGGATGTTGTGACCATGAAGGCATCATCCACTGCAGCCAGCCCACGGTACTCTACGATATTGTGAACAATGGAAAATTCATCAATCTAAGAAACAAACTGAAAGTTTTATTTGAGCAAAATTTGAAGATTATAACCTGGGAAGAGCATTTCAGAAAGCTCTGAGAACTGTTCTGCCTGCTACAAGTCAAGGTCCAGGAGTTCCTGCTGTGGTACAGTGGGTTAAGCATCCAGCTGCAGTGGCTTGGGTCACTGTGGAGGCGAGGGTTCCGGTCCCAGCTTGGCATAGTGGGTTAAAGGATCTGGCATTGCCATAGCTGCTGCTCAGATTCAATCCCTGGCCCGGGAACTTCCATATGCCATGTGTATGGCCATTAAAAAAAAAAACTGGAAGAAGTGAAGGCACAGTTATATCAGTATTTTGAGATGGAGGGCTGTCCATCAAATGAGCTATTATTGACAGTTTACGCAATCCAGATCCAGGAGCCATGTGACTCCCTTGTGGAGATTAAGAAGGAATGTTATCTTTCAAGGAGTTGCCCCATTAATGCTAAGAGAATGTTGCTCTTTATGGTTGAGCAGGAATTTCTGCCCATGGGGGAGTTCGGTTGATGCAGATACACAATCCCAGTTGGGGGAGGGGGTGGAGAAGAGACCAAAGGGCAGAGATTTTATTTTTTTCTTTTTAGGGCTGCAATTTCGGCATATGGAAGATCCCAGGCTAGGGGTCAAATGGGAGCTACAGCTGCCTACACCAGAGCCACAGCAACGTGGGATCCGAGCTGCATCTGCCACCTACACCAGATCCCAGACCCACTGAGTGAGGCCAGGGATCGAACCCACATCCTCATGTTTACTAGTCGGATTTGTTTCCTCTGCACTACAACGGGAACTCCAGGAGAAAATTTTTTATGTGTAAATTTTTCCTGTCTTGCCATAAAATGTGAATTTTATTTCACAATAGTTAAGGTGCATATCAAAGAAATAGTTCCGGTGAGCCTAGGCTCTTGTGTCCTTCTATAAAGAGAAAAGTGCTAAAATCATGAACTTAAGATGTCTGTTTTTTATTATTAGCTGTAATATTTTGATGTTCAATTATACGTGTGTGTGTGTTTTCCCATCAAAAACTCTTATATACCCTATCTCCTCCTTTAGCTCTTTGGAACAGTTCCTCAGTGCTCTCTGAGAGGCTGTTTCTGGGTTACAGTCCTCAGTAATACCCCCAAATAAAAGAAAATTCTTAACTTTTAGGTTGTGCATTTTCTTTTCAGGTGACCTCTCCATCAACACACCTGGAAAAGAGTTCAGGGTGGAGATCAGGAGTGAGGCACTCTGGGTTCTAGGAAAAACTGGCAGAACTGGTCTTTAGATAGATATTTTCAGGAGATTTTATGAGCCCAGATTCTCGCATCTTCTCATATGTAGAAGAGAGCTAATTAATGGTGACATCTTCTTCTTGTGACAAGCGGCAAGCCTCTGCCGAAACGTGTGCTTTACTGCTCGTACCCCCTTCATCAGTATCCTATCTAGCATTGACCTTACCCCTGTCTCTTCAAAGCAGGTAGTTGAGATGAGCTCAGAACTATCTGAGTTGCTGCCTCTTGGGCTGTAGTCCTCAATTTGCTACAAATAAACCTTAACTCACTACTCTCATGTTGTGCATTTATTATTTATTTATTTATTTTCAGTTGACAAGAGGTGATCTGTTACAATGATGGGTCTACATTGACAAATAATTATCACTGAGCGAGTCCATAGTTTACATTGGGGTTCCCTCTTGGTGTTTTGACAAATTTATAATGACGTGTATCCACCATAATAGTAATACACAGAATAGCTTCACTGCCCTAAATATCTCTGTACCCTTTCCACAGCTGTAAGGAGAGCCACAGCTGTGACAATACCAGATCCTTAACCCACTGAACGACCTGGGAACTCTCCTGGTTTTTCTTTAATGAGCAGTAATCTTTTGATGTTCCACCGCCTGGTTTTTTGGTTTATGGTTTTTTTTTTTTTTTTTTTTTTTTTGCCTTTTGTCATTCTGGGGCCGCACCCACAGCATGTGGAGGTTCCCAGGCTAGGGGTCTAATCGGAGTTGTAGCCGCCGGCCTGCGCCACCGCCACAGCAACGCGGGATCCGAGCCGCATCTGCAACCTACACCACAGCTCACGGCAACGCCGGATCCTTCACCCACTGAGCAAGGCCAGGGAGCGAACCCCCAACCTCATGGTTCCTAGTTGGATTCGTTAACCACTGAGCCACGATGGGAGCTCCCACAATTCTCAATTTTTAAGTTGTGCATTTTTTTCCATTAACACCTTTAAGTCTTTTCATGGTTTGATAGCTCATTGTCATTGTCTGGATGGACCACTGTTGATCCACTCACCTACTGAGGAACAACTTGGTTGCTTTCATGTTTTGGCAACTATGAATAAAGTTGCTATAAATATTTGTGTGCAGGCTTTTGTGTGGACCTAAGGTTTCAGCTCCTTTGGGTAAAACACTAAGGAGTAAAACTTAAATTATGGGTTAAGATCATGTGTAGTTTTGTCAAAAAAACAAAAAAAAAAACTGTCAAGCTGTCTTTCGAAATGGCTGAACTGCTGTGTTCCCACCAGCAATGAAGGAGAGTTCCTTTCCTTTCGTGCTACGTCCTTGCCAGCACTCGGTGTCACCAGTGTTCTAGATTTTGGCCATTTGAATAGGTGTGTATCTCGTTGTTGTTTGATTTTGCATTTCCTTAGAGACGCACGATGTGGAGCGTCCCTCTTTTCATAGTCTTTTTTTTTTTGAATCATAAGGGAAACATTTATTAAGTTATTAATAAAGGTCCCCTCTCACAAGATGCCTACTCTATGCCGGATACTGTTAATTGCTTTGCTCTGTTCAAAGTCTTTTTTTGCCATCTTTATATCTCCTTTGGGGAAGAATCTGTTCAGATCTCTTTCCTCATTGTTTTCTTGTTGAATTTAAAGATTTCTGTGCATATTTTGGATTACAGCGCTCTATCAGATAAATCTTTTACAAATGTTTTCTTCTAATCTGTAGCTTTCCTTCTCATTTCCTTGACAGTGTCTTTCACAAAGGAGACATTTTATTTTATAATTTTTCATGATTTTTATTTTTCCACTATAGCTGGTTTACAGTGTTCTGTCAATTTTCTACTGTACAGCAAGGTGACCCAGTCACACATATATGCATATGTTTTTTTTTTTTCTCACATTAACATGCTCCATCACAAGTGACTAGATATAGTTCCCAGGGCTATACAGCAGGATCTCCTTGCATCTCCATTCCAAAGGCAATAGTTTGACACAGAGTAGTCATTTCAAATTTTATTGAAGTTCAGTTTATCGACTATTTTTTTCATGGATCATGCCATTGGTGAAGCATCTAAAAAGTCATCATTCATCATATAATGGAATACTACCAGCCATAAAACAAAACGGAAACTTGCCATTTCTGATAATATGGATGGCCACTGAGGGCATCGTGCTTAGTGAAATAAGTGAGACCGAGAAAGACAAATGCCATATGATCACATTTATATATGAAATCTAAAACCAAACCAAACCAAAACAAAAAAAACCAAGCTCATTGATACCTGAGAACAGACTGATGGTTGCCTGGGAGCTTGAGGGAAGGTAGGTGAAATGGCTGAAAGTGGTCAAAAGGTACAAACTTCCAGCTATAAAATAAACAAGTCATGGGGCTGTGATGTACTGTGTGGTGACTATAGTTAATAATCCTGGATTGCATGTTTGAAAGTTCCTAAGAAAGTAGACCTTAAAAGTCCTTAGCACAAGAAACAATGGAAAAACAATTTTTGTAGCTATTATGGTAAGGGATGTTACTTAGACTAACCGTGGTGACCATTTTGCAGTGTATACACATAACAAATCATTATGTTGTACACCTGAAATTATTATTAATATAATGTTGTATGTCAGTTACACCTTAGCCACAACAAGACGTGATCACCAGACCAAATGTCATCTCCATTTTCTCCTATTTTATCTTCTAGGAGCTTTATAGTCTTGCATTTTATATTTAGATTTTTATCCACTTTGAGTTATTTTTTGTGAAAGGTGTAAGATCTGTGTCTAGATTCTTTTTTTATATGTGGTTATGGTGTCCCAGCACTGTTTGTAGAAAAGACGATCGTTTCTTCATTGTGTCGCCTTTGCTCTCTTTGTTAAAAATCAGTTGACTGGAGTCCCCTCTGTGGTGCAGCTGGTTTAAGGATCCAGTGTTGCCACAGCTGTGGTGTAGGTCACAGCTCTGGCTCGGATTCAGTCCCTAGCCCAGGAACTTCCATATGCTGTGGGTGCAGCCGAGAAAGAGAAAAAATAAATCGGTTGACTGTTAGGGTGGGTCTATTTCTGGACTCACTGCTCTGTTGATCCATTTGTCTATTCTTTGCCCAGTTCCACACTGTCTTGATTACTGTAGCTTTCTGGTGGTGAATCTTGAAGTGGGTAGTGTCAGCCCTCTAACTTTGTTTTTCCGTATCCTAGTGTTTTCGTATGTTTTTCAGTAGTTAGGTAGATCACTTCATTTACTTGTAAGTAACTTATTTTCCTCCTCTGTGAATTGCCTAGTCATGTTCTTTGTCCATTTTCTGTTGAGATCCCCATCTGTTTTTTATTTGTAAGAATTCCTTACATGGTCTACATATCAATACCTTGTTTCTTTTGGTGTTCAAGTATCTTTTTCAAATCTGTCACCCAGTAGATAACTTCATGAGATCATTTCCTAATGTTTTTTGAATTGAGATATAATTGACATCACATTATATTAATTTCAGGTGTATGACATAATGATTCATATCTGTTTACTCTGTGAAATCATCACCACAATAAGTCTAGTTAACACCCATTAACCACACAGAGTTGTAACTTTTTTTTCTCATGATGAGGACTTTTAAGATCTCCCCCATAGCAACTTCCAAATATATAGTACAGTATAATGAACTATAGTCACCACGCTGTACATTACATCCCCAGAAGTTATTTATTTTATAACTAGAAGTTTGTACCTTTTAACTACTTGCACGCATTTTGCTCACCCCCACCCCTGCCTTTGGCAACTACTTGTTGAAAAGAAATCCTCAAGTTTTAGGTATTTGAGACATAACTATACAAAAAAAATTATCTAAGAGGCTTTTCTGCCATTCCAGACCGTCCTCTTTGCAAGGGTTTTCTGTGAAGCATTATTCTGTTAATATACTTACATGTATTGTAAATAGCCAGCTCTCTGCTTACATTTAGTTAGGGACTGATTCTACAATAGAGAGGGAATTAATTTTTCTTGGTCTTTTAAGAGCCTAGCTGAAAAACACAAGTTTTGCCCAAGACTGTATACTTATTTAATCATGCTTATTTTGACTAGTATCCTTTTATTTTATTTATTTAAAAGTTTTTTTTGGCTGCACCTGTGGTATGTGGAAGTTCTCGTGCTCAGGATCAAACCTGTGCAAAAACAGCAACCTGGGCCGCTGCAGTGACAACGCCAGGTCGTTAACCCACTGTGCCACGGGAGAACTCCTGCCTAGAGTCCTTTTAACCTAAGCTATGGGGACACACACACACACAGACACACACACACACACACACACACACACACACACACACACA
>PVHT020000078.1:6077092-6098602 GCA_004024745.2 Catagonus wagneri | reverse complement strand
ACATCTGTGACCAATTTCTAGTTTCAGGAGTTAGACACATCGCTGGCCAATAGATAGGGCTGGAACCTTTTTTATGCTGCTTCCTGTGCACCATATTCCTGGGTGTCCCATTTCAGAGGTAAAGTTGCCTTTGTTTTATACTTTTTAGAACACTTTCCCAAAGCAGGCTTCATCTTTAAATTCTCCACAGATCAAACAGATAAAGGGAAAAAAGGAAAGGAAAAAACTGCCAAGTTAACCTGCCAATCATGTTTCAGCCTAACAGCTATCATTGCTTGAAGGGAGTCTCAGGCGTTGCAGCGGTGTGGGCGGGTGTTCCGGGTACAGTCGGCCTCCTCCCTCAGTTTTCTAAGATGGTTTAGTGGACTTCGGAGCCAAAGATCAGGAACCTCTCCTTTTCCTTACAGGGCCTACACTAATTGATTGTTTCTTTAAAATAGCAGTAAGATTGAGAACTTTATTGTTCAAAACCACTTTTCGATGAAATTCTTTTATTTGCTACTGAGGATATTTAGTAATTATCAGATGTTACTGGTTTCTTAGCCCTCTGTTAGTGAGGTTTTTGTTGACTTCAGTTGTTTAAGAATTTAGTTGCAGCCCTGTCTCTTGTTTGCAGTAGATCTGCAGGAAAAGAGGGCGGTTGATGATCAAGTCCATGGACGCAGCCTGGTTATAGCACCCTGGGGGGTGAGGAAACTGCTTCTCTTTCTTATACCTGAGATAGTGATGACATTTATAACCATTTATCTTCCGTTCAGAGCATTGACATGCTGCTTTTCTTTATGCTTTAATAAAAACATTACAAGGTGGTCAGTGGGATTATGATATAGAGCAAGATAAAGATTTTGAAGAATTTCTTTTTTAGTCTTTTTGCCTTATCTAGGGTCGCACCTGTGGTATATGGAGGTTCCCAGGCTAGATGTCTAACAGGAGCTGTAGCTGCCGGCCTATGCCAGAGTCACAGCAACGCTGGATCCTTAATCCACTGAGCAAGGCCAGGAATCGAACCCGGAACCTCATGGTTCCTAGTCGGATTCGTTAACCACTGAGCCACGATGGGAACTCCAAGAACTTTTGATTTCCTCATTCCCCCTGCCCTCTGCCTTGTGGGTTGTAAATTGAGTAAATTTTGTTTTGGCAGGGAGTAAATGGCTCAATAATTGAGTATCATGCTCTCTTAGTTGTTATTTATCAAATCCTTTTTCTTGTATATAGGAAGAATTGTCACCTGGGGAGTGGCCATGAGCCTCAGCTCACTGAGTCAGGCTAGTTCAAAGACTTCCTGGTATAATAGTTCTCTTAACACCTTGACTTCAGTAGTTCCCATTATGGCTCAGCAGGTTAAGAACTTGAGATAGTGTCTGTGAGGATGAGGGTTCAATCCCTGGCCTCACCCAGTGGGTTAAGGATCCGGCATTGCTGCAAGCTGTGATGCACCTCGGATCTGGTATTGCCATTCCCACGGCTGCGGTATAGAACAGCAGCTGCAGCTCCAATTCAACCCCTAGCCCAGGAAATTCCATATGCCACAGGTACAGCCATAAAAGAGAAAACAAACAAAAACCTTGGCCCCACAGAAGGGGAGCAGTCTCTGCAGTGGTTTGCTACAATTTGAGACAAAACTGAAACAATCAACTACCAACAAGAAAAACACCCCAAACTACTTGGCATTTGCATTATCTTTGGCAGCTTTATTTTCTGTAAGTGTAGCTCTGTTGGATTTTTTTCAGTTATTAAAATGTTTTCCAAAATTTCATTACCACCTTTATGTATCACAATTTATGAAGCATTAGTCTAGGCTGGCAGGTAGAGATTTTTTAAGGCAGGATTTTTTTTAACCCAGCCAGTGTGAGTTCCACATGGTTCCCAGCACATGCTAGGTAAACCAACTGCCCTCATGGGATTTAAAATCTACTCATTACAAGGAAGACTCTTTTATTTAAGGGATTAAAAAAATACCTTGAGATTGGTGAATCAAATAAATATGTAATTGTCTTTTGAGTAGTAGGAAGTGTGCCAAGTTATCAAATTAATGTATTTTTAAAGACACACAAATAAAAACAGCATGGAAGGATACAAAAAGACAAGTAAAATTCCGCTTTTGAACCACTCTTCTTTGTAACCTACTCTCAGGCATTTTTTTCTTTCCCATATCTGGGCATATAGATTTAACTCATTCTTTTAAAATAAACTTACTAGTATGAAAACTTTCAAACATAAACCAGGTAAAGGAACCGTGCGTAATGAACCCAATCTATTGTTCAGCTTCACTAATCTTTTTGTTGGGGGGGGTTGAATCTGTGGCATATGGAGTTTCCCAGGCTAGGGGGTTGAATCCGAGCTGCAACATCCAGCCTACGCCACAGCGATGCTGGATCTGAGCCGCATCTGTGACCTGCACTGCAGCTTGTGGCAATGCCAGATCCTTAACCCACTGAGCAAAGCCAGGGATTGAACCCACATCCTCATGGCTACTAGTTGGGTTCTTAACCCACTGAGCCACAATGGTAATTTCAATAATCTTGTTTTTATATTTCCTAATTTAGATTGTTTTGAGGCAAAATTCTAGGCATATTTCATTGGCAGATACTTTCCAATTACTGTTGACCTTTGACCACCACCAGGATTAGGGGAACTGGCTCTTCACACAGTGGAAAATTGAGCAATAACTTACAGTCACCCTTCCATACTCTGGGTTCCTCCCTACCTGTCCTGCATCTGTGGATTCAAACAACTCCCAAGTGAGTGGTTTAGTATCAACTATAGAAAAAAAATCCACATGTAAGTGGATCTATGTCGTTCAAATTGGGGTTGTTCAAGGGTCAGTTGTGTTTAATTTTTATTACTAGATTTTAATTTTCACAAGTTTTAGACTTATAGAAAAACTGAGCAGATAGTAGAGTTCCATACTATACCCTTTCCCAGTTTTCCGTATTATTAACATTCTCCATTATAAGGTATATTAGACACATTGGGCTTTTTTAATTTTTAAAATTATAGTTGATTTACAACGTTGTGTTATAGTTGTTGTTAATAACTGTATGACATAGTCATTAAAATGAACAGAGTGATGCATTATTATTAAATAGTTCATAGTTTATTCAGATTTCCTTAGTTTTTTACTAACTACCCATTTTCTTCTCCAGAATCTCATCCAGGATATATTATCTTTAATTATCATCGCTTCTTAGATTCCTCTTGACTATAACATTTCCCCAGACTTTGATGGGTTTTGGTGACCCTTGAGAGTTTCTTTTTTTTTTTTTTGGTTTGTGTTTTGGCTGCACCCCTGGAACCCAAAGAGTCCCACTCTGGGCGCCCCCTGCCCGCACCGGGTCTGGCTGTGCAGTCGGCCGGAGAGCCTGGCAAACTGGAGCTTGTCGGGTCTGGGCAGTGTTCCGGGACCCTTAGACAACAGAGGCAGCGACCCCAAGCGTCCCTGTGCGGGAACTGCTGGTTCATGGAGTGGACTACACCCAGGAGCGGCTTGGGGGCGCGTGGGAGGGGCGGGGCGCGTGGGAGGGGAGCGGCGGGGCGCGTGGGAGGGGAGCGGCGGGGCGGGGCGGGGCCGGGCACCTAAGAGGCCGAGCCCTCCCTCGCTGCAGCCGGCGCCAATGTTCCTCCCTGCACCCCTCCGGCGCCTGGGGCTTCGTCGGGCCCAAAGTCTGAGACAGATTCGAGGCGAAGGACACAACCCAGAGGTCGTTTACATCGAGCTGTGGATGTTACCCGCGTTATTTGGTGAGTGCGCCGGGAGTTCGCTCCCTCTGAAGTTCTGCCCCACGCGTCTCGTGCGGTGTCGTCCATGTTCTTGCCGGTGGGTCGGGCCTTGAACCAGTGGCCCAGAGGTTTCCTGGAACCCTAGGCTATCCGTGGGCCAGTTTGGGCCGCCTCTGGCCAGAGGGCCCCTTCCATCACTTCCCCGTAGTGTGGACCTCTGCCCGCTGCTCAGCTCCCCTTTCCCTTCCCAGGCGGGGAGGGCGAGCTGCTGGCGGCCTTCCACGAGTGGTTCGGGGTATTACTCGTGATCAGTGCAGTCCCGGGATGCGGAGTCTTGATCTTCATCATTGGACGGCCCTTTTACCAGTATGTTACGATGCTCCTCATTGTGGCAATGTCTTTCCAGCTAATGATCCGCCGAAATCGAGGTGAGGGGTCTCAGGGGCCCTGGCAGGGAAAGCTTCCTTCGCCCAGGGGTCTGGGAAAGTGGGTTTCGGTTCTCTACATCTTTTTGGCTCACAGCATTTCCTTGCGCCTGAGGTCCTGGCTCAGTTCTGAAAACAATCACTCCGTCTAAGACCCCCGGGTGTGGGTCCTGGCTTTTGAGGAGGAAGAGCGGGGTGCGTTTCGGAGCCTGTGGTAGACCCAAGGGTGAAAATCTTATCGGACCCTCCTGCTGAGGGTCCTCGGGGAGTCCTCAGCAGCATTTTGAGTGGGCGTCTTCCGCCAAATCTCTTTTGTGGGGCTGCCCTATCGCTCACTCGCATATCCTCGGACCGCGGATTTCAAAGCGTAGTCCCTGAACCAATCAGAATCAGCATCACCTGTGTATTTGTTAAAAATGCAAACTCCGGCGCCCACTCAGACCCCCAGAATTGGAAACGCTGGAGGTGGAACGTAGTAATACGTAGTTTAGTAAGCTCTCCAGGTGATTCTGATGCAAGCCAAAGTCTGAAAAGACCATCGCTGTAGGGTCATTTCCACAAAGCCTGCAGCCGACCAGCTGCTTTCTTTTTAGCCAGAGCTCGGACCAGAAGGCTGCTAAATCCTGCGCAGGCCGGGGGACGCTCTGTTTAAGGCTGGAGCCGTCCGGAATCCCTGACTTCCAGATGACTGACCTCGGCCGGAGATGGCATTGTTTGCTGGTGTGCTGACCAGGGGGTCAGGAGGCTAAGGCCCCATCCACTTTGGTTTGTCCCTTGAAAGATGTGAAGCAGAATCGGTGCGGGTGGCAACTGTTCTTAATTTTGTCACGTTCAAGTGATTGCAAGCTCGACCTTTTAAGGAACGTTTCAATGGTTTGTTTTTATAATAAATGGTCTTCCTTGGTTTTGTCTGCGTCAGTGTTCTTTTCCAGGTTATGGGGAAAAGAAAAATTTTCAAAAACTGGTTTCAGCTCCTCAGGGTGGTGGGGGCCCAGTGTGGAATTTATGGAAGCACCGCCCCCCCATTCCCCTGCTCTAAGCAAGCTCTCCTTTCCTGTTGTGAGGTTGCTGCCCAGCAGTGCAGGTGGTCAGGCCAACCAGTTACTCCTGGGTTTGTGTACCCTGGGCTCTCTGCAGGAACAGTTCAGCTGCAGCTGCAGGCTCTTAGAAGCTAGCCTGGAGTGAATGGAAGAACTAAAATGGAAACACATATGCAACATGTCTGGTACACTTGTTTGCTGAGCACAACTGATGTTCCTGGATGGTTTAAGCCTGGGTACATTTTTGTTGCGGTGGGGAACAAAGGCATCCTGGGCAACCGAGAGGCATTGGGTCAAGACTGAGTTTATAACCTGTTGTAGAAAAGGGCAGGTTGGTGGGTTGGGAATGCAGGGGGAGGGAAAGGCTGAGCCCAAAGGCAGGTGGGGGTAGTAGAGGCCTTCAAGCCCTTGTGAAAGCAAGAGGGATATAACCCAGAGCCCTGGAGGGGGGACCGGTCTCTGGAAGGAGCTGCTTATGCAGCAGGAGGCTACAGGGTTAAAACTCGTAGTAGGGGAGATTTGTGGAGCCATCAGTTCTGCCTAGAGAGGAGGAATACTCTTTTTTTATACCTTTCTTGACCCCTGATCTGTGATTGTTAATGTTTTTTTAATAAAAAATGCTAAATACTTGTTACTACTTTTGTAACTAATAAACCAAAACAATGCTTTTGCAAATGTAATTTGCACACAGTTTTTTAAATGATTGCATACACTGAATGAAACTTGTAGGAG
This sequence comes from Catagonus wagneri, assembly GCA_004024745.2. Taxonomy (NCBI): domain Eukaryota; kingdom Metazoa; phylum Chordata; class Mammalia; order Artiodactyla; family Tayassuidae; genus Catagonus; species Catagonus wagneri. Next base: position 6,092,685 of record PVHT020000078.1, on the reverse strand, counting down.
TTAATTAAATCACAGATCTGATATGTTAGATTCTCTTAAATGTCAAAAGTAGCTAAGGGAGGGAGTTCCTGCCGTGGCTCAGCGGTAACGAACCTGACTAGTATCCATGAGGATGTGGATTTGATTCCTGCCTTCTCTCAGTGGGTTAAGGATCCGGTGTTGCCGTGAGCTGTGGTGTAGGTCATAGATGTGGCTTGGATCTGGTGTTGGCTGTGGCCTAGTCTGGAAGATGCAGCTCTGATTCCAGCCCTAGCCTGGGAACTCCCATGTGTTGCAGGTGCAGTCCTAGAAAGCAAAAAAAAAAAATATCTATCTATATCTGTCTGTCTGTCTGTCTATCTATCTATCTATCTATCTGTCTATATCTAAGAGAGTTCCCTGGTGGTCTAGTGGTTTGCACTTTCACTGCTGCAACCTGAGCTCAATCCCTGGTCTGAGAAGTGAAATTCCCACATCAAGCTGCTTCACACACCGTGGACAAAAATAATAAGTAGCTAAAACATTTAAAAAATATATTTGCTAATATCTGAGATCTCGAGGGCCAGGTTCTGTTCTCCTTTAGATAGATGATATTCTCAATAATCAAAACAATTAACATAAGCTAGGTCTTCTGCCTTGAAATCCAGACACACAGAAACTAGGCATGCTGGGTCCGTCTAGATAGGATAAGTGAGCCTGGTTGCCGGGTTACCAGGAGGACGCAGGCCTGGCGTAACAGTGAGGCTGAGGAAGAGTGTGTTCCAGGGTTCTAGGTGGTACCTTGGTGTCCCCTGCCCTATTTTGGTGGCCAGTGGAAAAGGATAGCAGACATGGCCCCACAAGGGCGTGATGACCAGAGCCTGGACCTCTCGTGGCTGAAGGTCGGTGTCAAGGCCGGAGACCAGCAGAAGTGCCAGACAAGCGTGAGGGGACCTAAAATGGATAGAACCAGAGGGAGACAGTGTCAGTTGCAGCCCACCCTGCAGCCCATACCACTACTCTTCTAAGTTTATTCCAGGAAGGATGCTGCAGGTGCTTCTCCCGGCACTTGGGTAAGAAGTAGACCTGAATGGCGCCACCCAACCTGCCTTCAGGACTGGGTGTCTGTGCCCTCAGCTGCTGGAATGACGGGCACCGGAAAGCTCCCAGAGGCCAGGTATGAGAATCTCCTCGCCTGGAGAGAGGCCTGTTGGTCCTTCACACAGCGAGCCCAAAGGGCTCGGGCAGCAGCTGCAGCTTTTAGTTCGGGAGAATCGCTGTGTCCTCTGGCGGAGTGCTCCCAACTTTTGTGAACAGGATCAGAGGGCAAGCTTTCAGGGACAGAAAGCACCCATCCCCTACGTGCGTCACTGAGACAGGGTGGGGACCTTCTTCTCTTCCCCTCTTTCTGCCTCAACCCTGTGCTTTTACCTGTTAGTGACAGAGCGCCATATAAATGTCACTGACGCAAGTCCTGCTTCCTGATCTGGTGGGTGGGTAACATGCACTGGAAACACACAGCAGTGAGGCTTCTAATTTTAACACTTGTCTTTGAATTGTGTTAGCAGCACTCAGCCTTTCATTGAGATTTTCTAGAGGTTCTCAGTGTGTGGTTCCCAAAGCAGTATCAGTGTCACCTGGGAACTTATAGCGATGCAAAGTCTCAGAATGCAGCAGGTAGTGAACAGAAACTCTGGGAATGGGGGCAGTGATCTTTTTAACCAGCCCTGCAAGTGATTCTGATGCATTCTAAAGCGGAGAATTACTGTTCTCGATTAGAACATCAACAAGCTTCACAGTAGCCACTTACTCCTAGTTCCTTGACATCGTACACTGTCCAAATTCATTAGTGTCTGTGCCCCACCAGCCGCCAGTGACGGGGTCCTCACTGCCAGCCAGGCAGTAGAGATCCAGCACCAAAACCCCATCTTATTGCTTACTTTGGGGGGGACCACTTCTGACATGATATCACAGGAAGCAGATTTTGAGATGGTCTAGCGTGCAGGATGTTCATTAGGGAGCGCTCTCGGGCTCTGCACCTGCCGAGGGGAGAGGAATGAAGTAGGACTGGACAGAGGGAGGAGGAGGTCTTAGGTGCAGGCGAGCTAATGGTATTAGCCAGCGGCCAGGCCTCCCACGTGCACCTGCTCAGGCATGGGTGTAGGATGCCCTGGTGAGGGCGGGGCCGCCATAGGAGGGGGCGGGGCCTCCACAGGAGGGGGCGGGCTGCCGCCGGAGAGGCGGGCTCCCTGGAAGGGGGCGGGCCCACAGAGAGGTCAGTGGAGGCTGGCCATGGTGCTGACAGCTGAGGGCTTTCCGCCTGGTGCTGTCTGCTCAGCCGGGATTCGTTCTTGAAGTATGACTGGGTGGACACATTCCAGAACTCAGCATCCCATCTGAAGTTGCTTCCTTCATCAAGGACAAAGATAGCCTTGCTGAAATGTCTCTAGCAGAGCCTAGAGAAGTCGGGTTTATGCTGGGCTATTAGGTTAGGCAGTGAAAGCACTGTGTGGTTCTTCATGTGTACGTGCTGCTCTTTGTCTTCTTCTTTGGACTGCTTCTTCAGCAGGTAGAAGAGGCATGGCTCTCAGTGCCTTAACTGATCAGTGAAGAGTTGGTCTTGCAAGGGACACCGAGGGAAGGAGATATCATCATCAGCCTCTTTTCCCTCCTAGTTCTGAATTTCTATGTTGTTCAAGGAAAGACATACTCTAGAGCAGAGTGAGAAAGCCGCGTGGGTATTATCTAGTTATTACCAATATCATCTCATGTAAGTGATACAAAGGACTTTTATGGACATCCTTTTTTGATAGATTTCCGTCAGAGTACTGAATTTCTCCTTTGGTGTTTTAAAACAAACTAATGAATTCCTTTAGGACTACGCGAGGAACAGGGTCTCCTTCCCGGAGACTTTCTGGGATGCTCTGGCTGTGGGATGAGGCTGGGAGCGCGTGAGGAGTTTCCACTGGCTCCTCACAGGGCCTGTAAATCGCACCTTCTTGAGTAGATGGTTTTGCTCAATCATGTGCATGAATAAGCTCTGATTTTTCCTTTTACCAACAGTCTTTATAAATACGGTTATCTACAGGAAATTAAATTTTTTTTTTTTTTTTGCTTTTTAGGGCTACAAGTGTGGCATATGGAGGTTCCCAGGCTAGGGGTCTAATTGGAGCTGTAGCTGCCGACCTGTGCCACAGCCACAGCAACAGGGGATCCGAGCCGCATCTGCAACCTTCACCACAGCTCACGGCAACGCCGGATCCTTAACCCACTGAGCAAGGCCAGGGATCGAACCCACAACCTCATGGTTCCTAGTCGGGTTCGTTTCTGCTGCGTCACAACAGGAACTCCCATAATTCTCTTAAAATAAAAGAAAAAAATTACAGTAAGCCTCTGGTCTCTCTCAGTGGGTTAACAGTCTGGTGTTGCCATGAGCTGTGGTGTACGTTGCAGACGTGGCTTGGATCTGGCATTGCTGTGGCTGTGGTGTGGGCCTTCAGTGCAGCTCTGATTTGGCCCCTGGCTTGGGAACTTCCGTATGCTGCAGGTGTAGCTCTAAAACAAATTAAAAAAAAAATCAACTATACTTTGATGAAAAATGAAAAGAAAGATGGCCCAATAGTGACTGCTTCAGACTAACGATAGATTAGTCAAATGTTCTGAGAAAGCAACTATCCTGCAAATTTGGTCCCTCATTTTCTAGGAGATGAATATTTAGTTGACCATTCTGATTTAAATAAAATGCAAACAAGACAAGTTTTCCATTATGTTAATAGACCAGGTGAATACCCACAATGACAAAGACAATATATGGACAAAAACAAACCTTGTGTCATTAAGGAGAGAACACAAGAAACCTGAAGTTCCAAGAAGGTAGCAAGGGAACAGTGACTGAAAGTCTGGGCAGCCAAGCAGCTCCCTCCACCCTCCCAACCCCCAGGCACTCCCAGGAGGAGGGAGGGGTGGGGTGGGGTGGGGAGAGGGGTAGGGAGAGAAGATGGGCTGGCAGCTGTACGGGGACACTGCCACGCCTAGTGCTGGTGGGGGCAGAACCCTGAGGTCTAGGAGGAAGAGCACATGGCTGAGCGGAAAGAACGCCCGCTGTGGTCAGGCCAGCCTAGGGGAGCCACCCTAGATGGAGATAACCTTAAATCAGAATTCCTAAGGGTCTATCAGCCAGCCTAAGACGAGGAAGGTTATAAAGAAGCTCTCCCCATGTGCCTGCTTGGGTCAGAAGGTTTTCTCCAGGCAGATAGCAGCCCTTTGCTGAGGCTCAAGGTGAAGTCTGGCCTTTCTCCCTTAGGATCCCCCAAGGCACCCGACCTGGGTCCAGAGAAGCCTCCGTAACCCCTCCCTGGGCTTCTGGGCTAAGATCACCACCACCCACTCCCTGGAGGGCTGCCCAGACAGGCCCCTTGCGCCTAATACGAGAGGCATTTTTGTTTTTCTTTTGGCCTTGGGGGGCCAGGAGTTCCTAGGCGAGAGATCAAACCGACCCTTTACCACGGCAGTGACCTGAGACGCTACAGTGACAACCCTGGATCTTTAACCCACTGTGCCACAAGGGAACTCCCAGCCAGAGGCAGTTTTAATTGTTTAGATTCTTTAGGCTGAAGTATCTGGGGTCCCAGGTCATCACTAATGGAAATAGAGAAAAAATTTTTTGATAAGTTTTCCTGAGTATTGATATGAAACTTAAGCAGGGATTTTTTTTCCTGATCTGTACAGGGACTCACACGTGGTCAAATGGCCAGGAGGTAGACCTGGTTTTTATTTATTCATACTGTTGTTTGCACTAAGGCCAACCAATCCCTGTATTAGTCAATAATCAAGTGTTTAATTGTGCTTTGGGCCTTGGGGGCAAGAGAATATTGAAACAATGTCCCTAATGCCACAAAGGAGTTTATAGCTGCTTATGAGACACGGTACCATGAAAAGTGATGGAGAGGCAGGACACGCAGTCCTTGATGTTCCCACATTACTTTTCCTTCCTCTGTAAGATGGGTATAATCCCATCTGTTTGCAGAGGACTTATAGGATTCTTATGAAGATCAAGTCAAATCAGTCTACACCAACCACACCAACTCAACCACCAAGCTTCTTTGTTCTTCCCCTTTATTTATTTATTTTCATTGCTTAATGAATTTTATTGCAATTATAAGTGTACAAAAATCATCACAACTCAGTTTGCTAGCATTTGCGTCCCAAACCCTCAGTGTTCTTCCCCTTTATAAACTCCTAACCTGAGACCCCAGTGGAGGCTGGTCTCCCACCCCCTTGCTGGGTGCCCTGCAGTAAACCCCGGCTTGGCTGCAAACACCCGCTGTGGGAGTTTGGCCTTCTCTGCAGCAGGCACACTCCCTTTTGATTCTGGCCACAGGACCGGCCCTCTCAGGCTCCCTGGAGGCTAGTGCCCTGTGGTTTGCTGGCCTTTGGCCCGAGCGGGGTTTTCCCTTGGTGGATCCAGAAGCTGCCCATGTTTCTTTGGCCTCGGGATCCGGCCTGGGAGCTCCCTTCTCGGGGCGCCAGCAGCCCTTCTCAATAACTTAGGCCTGTGGTAAAGGAACGGATTTGGGATTGAAAGATGGTAAGCAGCTTTTGCCTGACAATGCCAGTGAGAAATCTGTTACCTTAGTAAATGCGTATTCTCTGCAGGCTCCTCTGTGCATCAGAGAAATTGGAGGTGGCACTTAGGATCGCTTTTGGATTGGCTGTTTGTTGGCCCATTTGATATTTTTGTCTTGTTTGTGCATGTGTTTCAAAGGTGCACCATTTGTTTACTGACATGATTTCAATGACACTCACAATGGGCCCCCGAGGCTCTCTTGCTCGATTTCCATCTCCTGTCACCAAAGCCCAAGTGTAACCAAGAAGAGAATATTGGGAGGATTGGAGTACCGCAGCCGAGGTACTGGCCACCAGTCCAGCCACTTACGGTGGAGGGAGGACCTGCGGTGGCCTCGGTCGCCACTGCTCCCCTGTGTGGTCGGTCCCAGGCCTTGCTGCCTCCACCTTCAAATGTGCAGCCTACAACATGGAGGGAGGTATGGGGTGTGTATGGGGTTTGGGTGTTTGGATGTGTGTCTAGGGTAGGTTTTCCAGGGCCACCTGCTAGGCCCCCTGGCTGACCCTGTCCTACATGCTCCCTTCCCGGTGCCAGGCAAGCCCTCATTTTTTTTCTGTTTTTTTTTTTTTTTTTAGGTCCACACCCCTGACATATATAGGTTCCCAGGCTAGGGGTCCATTTGAAGCTACAGCTGTGGGCCTATGCCGTAGCCACAGCAATGAAGGATCCAAGCCGACTCTGCAACTTACACCACAGCTCGTGGCAAGGAGGGATTCCCCAACCCACTGAACAAGGCCAGGGATCCACGTCCTCATGGATACTAGCTGGGTTTGTTACAGTGAGCCACAAGGGGGAATGCCATGCCCTCCTCTTAGCTGGGATTTTGAATTAGATTCCATGTGTATGTGATATCATATGCTATTTGTCTTTCTCTGTTTGATTTCACATAATGCGATAATCTTTAGGTCCATCCATGCTGCTGCAAATGGCCATTATTTCATTCTGCTTTATGGCTAATATTCCATCTTACATAGATTATACATCTTCTTTATCCATTCCTCTGTCAGTGGACATTTAGTTTGCTTCCACGTCTTGGCTCTTAAGAAAAGTGCTGCTATGAACATTGGGGTGCATGTATCTTTTCAAATTGTGGTTTTCTCCAGACATATGCCCAGGAGTGGGATTGCTGGATCATTTATGTAGTTCTAGCCTGAGTTTTCTGAGGAACCTCCATACTGTTCTCCATTGTGGCTACACCAATTCATATTCCCACCAACAGTGTAGGAGTGTCCCCTTTTCTCCATATCCTCTCCAGCCACATATTATTTATAGACTTTTTGAGGGATGGCTATTCTTACTGGTGTGAGGTGGTACCTCACTGTAGTTTTGATTTGTATTTTTCTAATACTTAGCAAAATTGAGTTTTTTCATGTGCTTTTTTTGCCATTTGTATGTCTTCTTTGGAGAAATGTCTCTTTAGATCTTCTGCTTATTTTTTGATTGGGTTGTTTGTTTTTTTGTTTGTTTGTTTTTAGGGCTACACCTAAGGCATATGGGAACTTCCCAGGCTAGGGGTGGGTGGAATTGGAGCTGCAGCTGCAGGCCTACGCCACAGTCACACCAGATCCAAGCCACATCTGCGACCTAAACCACAGCTTGCAGCAATGCCAGATCCTTAACCCACTGAGTGAGGTCAGGGATTGAATCTGCATCCTTGTGGATACTCGTCAGTTTCCTAACCTGATGAGCCACAACAGAACTCCGAGTTGTTTGTTTTTTTGATAATAAGCTGCATGAGCTCTTTGTGTATTTTGGAGATTAATCCCTTGTTGGTTGCATTGTTTCCAAATATTTAACCATGATTTTAAAAGAGAAAATTCTAGGAGTTACCTCTTGGCCTTGCGGTAAAGGATTCAGCGTTGTCACTGCTATGTCTCAGGTTCAATCCCTGGCCTAGGAACTTTCGTATGCCACAGGCCTGGCCAAAAGAAAAAAAAAAAATAAAATTCTTTGTCAATTGATGATATTCATAGTACACTTTATAAGCATAAAGTCATTTATGCTCTTATTAACTCTCATGGCAACTTTTCTTCCCTTACTTGAGGAAGGAGAGTTCATGATTATTTGACCAATGCCAAGGTACAGTTTTCCCCCCCAAAGCTCCTTTGCTTAACATCATTTACTGTTGCATGCTAATGGCCCAAACTTTTCAAGTATTCTGTGCGATCACAGACCTAAACTTGCCATTAGAATGTCACCTACCAGAAATTAAATCAGCTCAAATGACAAAATGAATTGTTACCCTCACTTGGGCCTTCAAACTAACAAGAGATTAAGAAAATCAAATATTTATATAGGCAGTAGGTGTGCAATTGGAGTGGAAACAGTGACGACTTTTTTTTTTTTGTTTTGTTTTTTTGTTTTTGGTTTGTTCATGTTTTTTTTTGGCCTCACCCCCAGCATGCAGGAGTGCCTGGGCCAGGGTTCGAACTCTCACCACAGCAGTGACAATGCTGGATCCTTAACCAGCTGAGCCCCCAGAAAATCTCCTGTGAAGTTTTCTGGTTTTGTTTTTTACCTCTTTTGGAAATCTCATTAAAAATTGGCAGGAAATTAAAGAATTTAAAAGCTTTGCTATTATTACAAAGGGGGTAGCCATTCAAAGTGTAGTGACCCAGAATCCTGAGGAAATACCTGTAGCACTGACCAAAGTAATGATCCCAGTGATGGTTGATAAATGTGAGCTGGCTGTTTGTTTGCTTATTTTCAGCAAACATGGAGGATAGTCCTGATGGATAGCCAAGGTTCTGACGGTAGATCTCGGTTGGTTTTCTGAACCTAAGGAATTCCAACTGATCTCTTCGGTGATGTGGGGCACACGTTTCACTGTGGTGGTTATTAAAAAACAGCTCCAAAATATCCTTTGTTAAAAAAAAGTCACTGCCCCAAATTAAAATGAAGAAAAACTAGAAAGAAACAATGAATTCTGAAACTAAATTTGAGTATATTCCCCAAGACTCTTGTGCATCTGTGGCCCCAAAATTGTGATTAGTCTTGATAACAATGAGATCAACTCCTCCTGGTCCATAGAGAAACCTATGCATTTAGGAATTCACTTCTGAATCTGAACTCTGTCATATTGCAAGCTAAGTAATACCAAGGACTCATTTGATGCATCCAGTTTTATCATTGATAGGTATAAGCAATCTTCCCAAATATCTACCTAATCAGCCTCCACATGAACTTGGAGATTGAGTCTTTTCACTTTTTTCTTTTTTGCTTTTTAGGGCCGCAGGTGTGGCATATGAAAGTTCCCAGGCTAGGGATCCAATCAGAACTATAGCTCCTGGCCTGCGCCACAGCCACAGCAACGCAGAATCTGAGCTGCGTCTGCAACCTGCACCACAGCTCACGGCAGTGCTGGATCCTTAACCCACTGAGCGAGGCCAGGGACCAAAGCCGCATCCTCATGGATCCTAGTCGTGTTTGTTCCTGCTCAGCCATGATGGAAACTCCTAAGCCTTATGAAAAAGACTAAAGTTTCAAAAATCAGAAGAAAAACTACATTTGCCTGGATTGAAAGGGCTTCATTGGGAAACGTTAAAGGATCCTTATGTAACCTCCGGACGTAAAGGATCTTTGGAAGAGAACTACCAAACCAAGAACCTCAGATCAAGCCAGTGTTGATGTTGGGGAGGAAGAAATTTCCCCTTCTACCTCTCTTAAGTTCTTTTGTCTGCACTAATAGTAAAATCAACACAGGACATATTTCTTTTTTTCTGGCCGCTCCGTGGCATATAGAGTTCTTAGGCCAGAGATCAGATCTGACCCACAGCTGCAACCTACCCAGATCCTTTAACCCACTATCCCGGGCCAGGGATTGGGTCTGCTGGCGCTGCAGAGATGCCACAGATCCCATGGTACTACAGTGGGAACTCTTGACACAGGACATATTAACATAAAAAGAAACAGGAGTTCCAGTCATGGCTCCGTAGTTAACAAACCCGACTAGTATCCTTGAGGACTCGGGTTCAAACCCTGGCCTCACTCAGTGGGTTAAGGATCCAGTGTTGTGGTAAGCTGTGGTATAGGTCACAGATGCTGCTTGGGTCTCGCGCTGCTGTGGTTGTGGTGTATGCCGGCAGCTACAGTCTGATTTGATCCCTAGCCTGGGAACCTCCATATGCAGTGGGCGTGGACCTAAAATGACAAAAAAAAAAAAAAAAAAGAAAGAAAGAAAAGAAAAACAAATTTTAATTGTGTGCACTGAGATCTCATAGAAATGAGACTTAAGAAGTGGCCAAAGAGGCAGCTTTTATAATTTTTAGACAAAGGAACAGTAAATGTGTGAGAAATTGACAGCACAAAGAAACTTTGGCTTTGGGTGCTCAATTAATGCAGAAACTAAACAGTTTGGGCTTAGGGTAGTAAATTAAAGAATTAACAAGATGTGTTTATATAGGCTGCTTGGGCCCTGGTTACCTGTCTCTGGGGATAAGGGTGGCTTTCTTCCTTCAGGTACAGGGAGTGAAGCTTTTATATGGGAAATTTATTACCTGCTTTCTGGGAGACAGAGAAGAGGATCAAAAATGTCCCTCTTGCGTCATTTAATTTTGAAGTAACTTTATTTCAAAATAATCAGTGTGCCATTATGGCATATTTTGGCCAGCCCTGAACCTAACAAAAACATGAAGTAGATGATGTCAACTCCCAAGACAATAAAATAAATATTTTCTGTATCTCAACACCATCCTTTTTTTTCACTTTGCTCTATTCTTGTGCTCTGGTGCCCCCTAGAGGTGAACTAAAAGGTTTCATGATTTTTTTTTTTTTTTTCACTACCTTCAGGCACACCTCTGAGATACAGTGGCTTTGGTTCCTTTCCAGATTACTGCAGTAAAACGAATATGGCAATAAAGCAAGTCACGTGAACTTTTTGGTTTCCCAATGCATATAAAAGTTATCTACATCGTAATCTATTAAGTATGCAATAGCATTATGTCTAAAAAAAGTACATACTTTAATTAAAAACACTTTATTGCTAAAAAATGCTACCCATCATCTGAATCTTGAGGAAGCAGTAATCTTTTTGCTGGTGGAGGGTCTTGCCTCTATATTGATGCCTGCTGACTCATCAAGGTGGTGGTTGCTGAAGGTTGGGTGGCTGTGGAAATTTCTTAAAATAAGACAGTAATGACGTTTGCCACACTGACTGTCCCTTTCACGAACAGTTTCTCTGTAGCATGTAATGCTGTTCGATTTCATCTTACCCACAGAACTTCTTTCAAAATTGGAGTCAGTGCTCTAAAACCTGTGTGCTCAGCTTTATCAACCAAGTTCACGTAACATTTAAAATCTTTTGTGGTCATTTCAGCAATCTTCACAGCATCTTCACCAGCAGTAGATTCCAACTCAAGAAATGACTTTCTTTGCTCATCCATAAGAAGAAACTCCTCATTCAGTCAGTTATCATGAGATTGCAGCAATTCAGTCACATCTTTAGGCTCCCTTTCTTTTTTCTTTTTTTCTTTTTTCTTTTTAGGGCTGCAACTGAGGCGTATGGAAGTTCCCAGGCTAGGGGTCGAATCAGAGCTACAGCCGCCAGCCACAGCCACAGCAACGCCGGATCTAAGCCATGTCTGCGACCTACACCACAGCTCACGGCAACGCTGGGGCTTTAACCCACTGAGCAAGGCCAAGGATCAAACCTGCGTCCTCATGGTTGCTAGTTGGGTTCGTTACCGCTGAGCCACGACAGGAACTCCTAGGCTCCATTTCTGATTCTATTTACTGATCTATTTACAAAAAATAAACTTTAATCCTCTAGCATTTCCGGGCCACCTGAGGAAAGGCAAAACTGTGTTTTTTTCCCCCCTAGATTATAGCTATTGTTCGAAATCGAACTTATTAGTGGATTTGTCACCTTCCACCTGATTCAACTAACAAAAATTTAACAGCTACTCCTTTTCTTTTTTAAAACTACTGCTCCTTTCAACACTTCAAAAGGTAGATTTTCTTCCACAGGCAACTTTTGGAATTTGAATTTTGCTCACAGTATTAATCCTATCAGAACTAGACATTGGGAGTTCCCCTTGTGGCTCAGCGGAAACGAATCTGACTAGGATCCATGAGGATGTGGGTTTGATCCCTGGCCTCGCTCAGTGGGTTAAGGATCCGGCGTTGCCGTGAGCTGTGGTGTAGGTTGCAGACGCGGCTCAGATCCAATGTGGCTGTGGCTGTGGCTGTGGCTGGCAGCTACAGCTCCGACTGGACTCCTAGCTTGGGAACTCCCACATGCCACATGTGTAGCCCTAAAAAAAAGGGAGAAAAAAAGAAAAAACCGAACCAACCAAACAAAACACTGGACAGTTTTCTCCAAGTAATGATATACTTCTGCTGACTCATGAAGCGAGCTTATAGCAGTAGAAACAAATATCCGCAATGATTCCCCAGCCTCCACTAAAGGAGGCTTTACATGTTAAGGGACTAATAATTGTCACTTTCATTGTGATGAGTGATACTTCTATTCCCCATTGAGGTTGTGCAACGCTATGGTGCTTTTTTTTTTTTAATTTAAGTATATTTGCTTTATAATGTTTTGTTAGTTTCAGGTGTACAGCAAAGAGATTCAGTTATATATATATATATATATTTCATATTCTTTTGTGTTACAGGTTATTACGAGGTATTGAGTAGACTTCCTTATGCTATACAGTAGGTCCTTGTTGGTTATCTATTTTATATATAATGGTGTGTATCTGTTAATCCTAAACTCCGAATTTATCCCCTGCCCCCTTCCCCTTTGGTAACTATAAATTTGTTTTCTATGTTTCTTTCTTTTTTTTTTTTTTTGGCCTTTTGTCTTTTTAGGACCACACCCACGGCATATGGAGGTTCCCAGGCTAGGGGTGTAATAGGAGCTGTAGCTGCCGGCCTTCGCCACAGCCACAGCAACGCAGGATCCGAGCTGCGTCTGCAACCTACACCACAGCTCACAGCAACGCCGGATCCTTAACCCACTGGGCAAGGCCAGGGATCGAACCCGCAACCTCATGGTTCCTAGTCGGATTTGTTAACCACTGCACCACGACGGGAACTCCTGTTTTCTATGTTTCTGAGTCTGTTTCCTTTGCAGCCTCTTAATAGGATTAATAATCACTTTGATTCTATAACTCCTTGTATCCTGTCCAGTCTTAAGTACCACTCTGCAGTCATCATCTTTTTTAATTTTTATTTTATGTGGGAGAATAGCTGACTTACAATGCTGTTTAGTTTCAGGTGTACAGTAAAGGGATTCAGTTATACACGTACCGTAATCTTTTTAAATGATTCAGCCTCTCATTTTGCAACCAAAGGCACACGAGACTAACTGTAGTGCAGATGCAGACCATAAAACCACGTTTTCCAAATAACCAGGTGATCAACAGATTCTGACAGTGGGATGCTGTGGATCTGGACCCTAGAGATCAATGTCCTTTGTCTTGTGTCTTTTTGCCTTTGGCCAAAAAGGGAGACCAAAAAGTGAAAAAGACCCTGGAGCTTGTAGGAGGAAACTGGCAGATAAACCAAACACAAGCACCTCTGGCTGAATATTTTCACCAGTCGAGGCCACTCAGTGACTGTGGTGGAACTAGATGTGGAAAAACCACTTACTCTGTAACTAGGTTTGAAACCAGACAGAGAAGACCACACGAATCTTGGAGTTCCCATTGTGGCTCAGCAGAAACGAATCTGACTAGCATCCCTGAAGATGCAGGTTCAATCCCTGGCCTTGCTCAGTGGGTTAAGGATCTGGCTTTTCTGTGAGCTGTGGTGTAGGTCGCAGACATGACTCAGGCGTGATGTTACTGTGGCTGTGGCGCAGGCTGGCAGCTACAGCTCCGATTCGACCTCTAGCCTGGGAACCTCCATATGCTGCTGGTGTGGCCCTAAAAATAAAAAATAAAAACAAATACACACACACACGCACACACAAATACACTTGAATCTTTTGCCTCCTAGGTAAAAATTGCCAAGATAACCTCAAACTGCTCCATTTTTACAGACTTCTCCAGACGCTTCTCAGAATCATCCAGCCAAACCCTCTAATAGGCGCCCTTCAACCCATCCTCTAAGGAGGCTCCGTGTCCCTGTGTTGTCTTCAGTTTCTCTCTCTCTCTCCCTCTATTTTGAGATTCCTTCTGCTCCCACCCATCTGCCCCAGGTCCCTATCCTGTCCCCCCACCGCCAGGCTGGCCCTGTATGTGTCCCTGGTAAGAGGCCACTTGGACGCAGACCTCCACCGCGTACTAAGTGAACCCACTCTGGCCACACATGTGTGCCTGCCGTTGGCTGGCATCAGCGCCAGGGTCTGAGGGTTTGTGCTCTCAAAAACTCCTATGTTGAATTCTGACTTCCAAAATGATGATATTAGAGGTGGGGCCTCCGAGGGTGTCCCCCCCATGAATTGATGAGTGTCCTTATAAAACTGGCCCCAGAGAGCTTGCTCACTGCTTCAGCCATGTCAGGACACACGCTCTTACTTGGACTTCCCAGCGTCCAGAACTGTGAGAAGAAAGCGACCATGGTATTGTGTCACAGCTGTGTGAATAGACTAAAACGGTGCCTGTCCAGCTCCAGGGAGGCCGTTTTGGAAACTTCTGCCCCAGGACCTTCCACCCCTCAGCTCCGGCCTTGTCCCACTCCCAGGAGATCTGCTCCGAGATCTTTGCAAACTAGAAGGAAGATAATTTTGAATTCCCGGGCAGAGGCAAGCAGGATCAGATAATCCAGTCTGGTGTGAAGGGATTAGCAGTCAGTTACCGGGATTGGGTTTTCTGGAGAGAAGCCCTAGGGTAGGGCGCCCCCGCCCTAGGGTGGGGTTGTTTGGAGACCATATTTAACTCAGACCCTGGGCCCTCCCTGAAATCTCAAAAGCCTGTTGTGAGAAGTTGCTCCACGATCATTAGGAATACTCGGCAACATGGAGCTCAGGCCGTGGGCCGTGCCTGAGAACGTTAACATTTCTTTTGAAGTTTACATTGAAGAGGACCAGGAGGAGCTCATCTTTGGTGAGTAGTCCTCGCCCAGGCCCCCTCGCCGCCTTCCTCCCGTCCGCCGCCCCCACCCCATCGGTCCCAGGTCCCTACCCGGGTCCCCACCACCCCCGCCGCCTCACGCGCTGGTCCTTTACGCACGCGTCCCTCCTCGCAGGCGCCCAGGACGAAGACCTCCAGCGGATCGAGGCGCACAGCCGGACCTTCATCCAGCTGGAGAGCGGCTTCACAGCCGCCGGGCAGACGCGCGTCCTCGTCGCTGGACAGCTGGAGTCGTGGCTGTGGCTGTTGTGCATGATCCTGAGCATCACGAGCGACGACCCCCGGAGTCAGGCCCGAGGTGAGTGTCGGCTGCGTGGCGGGTGAAGACGTGATGGAGGAGTCGTGACCTCGTGAGTTCCTCAAGCACCCGATGCTTGGCCGGGAATCCAGGCGCTCGCCGGAGTTGAGACGGGAGCCGCCTAGAGCGGCGGTATTTTCATCTCGCGCGGTCGGGGAGTTAGCGGAAGGCAGTGGGAGACAAGGATGGGGCCAGGGAAAGCCTGAGCTGGTGTGTCACCCCTCAGTGTCCCCTTGGGGGCCTGTTCTTCCCTGCCCTGTAGTCGCAGTGGTGAAACCCACCTCACCCCACACTCTCTGCAGGCTTTGAGATGCTGCAGCTGGTCCGGAGCCGGCCCCTGACCCCCAACAACCTGGCCGACCCCTACCTGTTGCTACTGGACCTGCTGGCAGAGGCTTCTTAAACTTGCCCTTACTGATTGTCTGTTTGGTCTAGATGCCTTTAGATTTCCCTTCACCCGTAATAAAGGACTTTGCTCCTTTCACACACGCACCTGTGGCAATCGAGACTGATCGGATGTTTTGGCTTAGGCACTAGTGAGAAAGAGGTGAGAAGGTATTAACATAAAATGGACTTTGTTCCTCAAAGGCCTTCTGGGATAAGATAGTGGTCTAACCAGCAAGATCCAATAGAAGTGACCCAGTGTGCCAAGTCTTTGGTGTGCTGTTCCTTCCTTTGGATGAATCTAACTAGT
>PVHT020000078.1:6051989-6076092 GCA_004024745.2 Catagonus wagneri | reverse complement strand
GGAGAAAGATGGAGTCCAGATGGAGGCAGAAAGTGGTCCACCCCAACAGTGTGGCGAGGTGGCTGTTGTCCCCAATTGCCAGGAGTTGATGGGTGGGTTTGAGTTGGTGTTTCTGGGAGCAAAGGATCCTGAGGTCCCTTGGGTCATGAATACAAATTGACTAGTAAGGAGTTCCCACTGTAGGGCAGTGGGTTAAGAATCCCACTGCAGCAGCTCGCGTCATTGCAGGAGGCGCCATCCCCTGTCCCTGAAGTGGGTTAAAGGACCTGGTGTTGCTTCAGCTGCCGCTCGGATTCAGTCAACCCCTGACTGTAAAGAGTTTTGGTTAGTTTAAACCAGTCATGACATACATACATGGTGACTGTTACCAAGTTCAGGAATGAGCATATGGGAGTTCCTGTTGTGGCTTAGTAGGTTAAGACCCAAACTAGTATCCATGAGAATGCGGGGCTGCAGTTTAAGTCACAGATGCAGCTTGGATGGCTTGGATATTGTGTTACTGTGACTGTGTACCCCTAGCCCCCTAGAAGGGGGAACTTCCATATGCTGCAGGTGCAGCCCTAAAAAGAAAAAAAGGGATGAGCATATGATCTGTATTAGTCTAATAAAGGATTTATATACCTCTTGGGGGTTGGCTGTTGACCAGCAAGCCCCTACCTGTTAGATGTGCTCAAGGAGATGGGTGACGCCATCTTGTGGACAATGAGAAGAACCGCCAGTAGTTTCCTACTGACAAGGAGGTCGGCAGACAGAACTGGGAAACCTGACATCATTGGGCAAATTGTATTCTGCCTGGAGCCACCTTACCTCTGAACTTGAGTTGGGCTAGATAACACAATGTCCTTATGCTTAAGGATTTCAGACAGGTTCTCTTATACCTGCAGCCAAATTCCTCCTGATAGCTTGCTGTGGTCACATGGTAAGGAATGAATCAGAGAGTACCTGGGAAGCATTTATTGGCACAATACTGGGTAGTGACTCAGCATGATTTGTCATTTTAAAGTCTGGGATTGAAGACTAGGCTGGCTCTGGCTATGGGCTGGGCACTAGAAGGACGTAAAGAGAAGTGGGGAGCAGGAATGTGTGGTTTACAGGGCTCAGGGGCAAGGGAAGGGCAGCCCCCCTCTTCTCCTGGGAGCATACAGTGGAGTTTGAGAGGGGGGCCAGGGGACAACCAGGGGGGCAGGCATCCAGAGCAGAAAAGTTAGTTTTCCCTGAGGCAAGAGTTCCCCCTCTGGGGTGGCAGGGGCTTCCTGCCTCCAAGTCCAGCAACAGGACCTGTGCAAACAGGAAGTGGTGTTGGATTGTTGTGCCGAGGGCTTTGGTGAGGAGGTGCTCAAAAGCATCTGTTGACATGGGGTGCGTGTGGTGTGCTGTCTTCATGGTGCACGCAGAGGCTGGTGGCACCCTGGGCTACAGCCCCAGGAAGGTGTATCTAGTTCCTTGGGGTCACGCGGTGGCAGGGATTGGCAATCTAGGGAGGCAGTCACACCAATGAGGCCAAGGAAAGGGGAAGAAGACGCAAGTAATGGAAAGAGGTGAGCCAATAGGTGAGAAGTTGAGAAAGGAGGTGACCGTGTGTGGGAACTCTGGACCTTGCTGTTTACCCCAGAGCACATTGGACTTGAACTAGGCAACAAAATGATAGGAATAAAGAGAGCCATAGGAGTGGGCCAAGAAATCTGTTATACCAGGGTACCTGTGGATTCTCCATTTGCTTAATTTGAACAGAAAGATTGCTCTTGACCAGCTTTGTGGTGCTGTGATTTCCAGGGCAATGCATACAGCTATAGTTTGCACATAGTGTATCTGATAAATTTCTGTTTTGACATGTAGTAAAAGCTTCAATAACTTGGAGTCAGGTTGGCCAGAGGGCGAAGTCTTACTGTAATTAATTAAAATATTCAAAATTTTAAAGAAACGATTTTCTTTTTTTTTTTTTTGGCTGAACCCACAGCATGTGTAAGTTCCTAGGCCAGGGATCGATCGGCCTGAGCCGCTGTAGCGACAAAGCCGGATCCTTAACCTGCTGCACAAGAGAACTCCCAAAGAAACGATTTTTACTTGTACCATATTCTTGAAGTGGTTGAAACCAGCATGCTAAGAGTGGCCACTTCAAGGTCTGGGAACCTACTTTTATCAAGGACTGGGGTAGAATAATTGTATTTTTAAATGGTGAGGGTTAGAAGTATCATTAAAGAAGGTGCTGGGAGTTCTTATTGGGGCTCAGCAGGTTATGAACCCGACTAAGATCCATGAGGATGTGGGTTTGATCACTGGCTCTGCTCAGTGTGTTAAGGGTCCGGTGTCGCCGTGAGCTGGGGTAGAGGTCACAGACATGGCTCAGATCCTGCGTTACTGTCACTGTGGTGTAGGCTGGCAGCTACAGCTCCAAATCGACCCCTAGCCTGGGAACTTCCATGTGCCACGGGTGCAGCCCTAAAAATAGTGATTAAAAAAAAAAAAGGCCAAAAAAAAGAAAGTACGTCCCAAAGTACTGGAAAGCCGCTTACAATGTTGGTCAAGCAAGCATGTCCTGTGTTTGCTTATTATTTTTGCTAGTCTCTAGGAGGTGACATAATAGGCACGTAGCTGTTTGATCTTAGAGCCCTGGTGGAGGACACGTGCCACCACTCCTCATTCTTCCCCCTTGTGTCTGAAACACCTCTCTTAAGGCTTTGCTTCTTTGTGTTTCAGAGTTCTAACATTCTGAGCCTCCTTTAAACTAATTCCACTGGAACAGGAGGAGGGGGATTTTTTTAGGGCATAGGGGAAAGATCCCTTTTGGATCAGGAGCAGAGTAGGCAGAGCTGAGTAGGTGCTAAAATTGGTCATTCTGAGCAGCCATGGGCTACTGCATTTGCACACCTGCTTGGTCCCCACTTTCTTTCTTTTCTTTTCTTTTTTTTTTGTCTTTTTGGGGCTGCACTCATGCCACATGGAGTTTCCCAAGCTAGGGGTTGAATTGGAACTGCAGCTGCCAGCTTACACTACAGCCATAGCAAATCAGGATCGTAGCCGCACCTGTGACCTGCACCACAGCTCACAGCAACACTAGATCCTTAACCCACTGAGTGAGGCCAGGGATCAAACCCAAATCCTCATGGATCCTAGTCGGGTTTGTTACCACGAAGCCACCATGGGAACACCGGTCCCCACTTTCTAACCCTTATTTAGCAAACCCTTTTATTATAGTTAATACAAGACTCACATGTGCTGGCATCTGTATTTTGATAGGTCAAACAAAAAATATATAAGTATATAAAATATTCATTATAATATCAAATTAACTTTTCTTACGACACCCGCCAAGACATTTGAAGATCTCTCCTCTTCCCAAATTACCAATGATTTCTTCAGGAACACTGCAAAAAGATAACTTTTAATTTCAACCCCAAATCTGTATATGATCAGTTTGGTTGACTGGAACCCAGACAGTTCAGAACCAACCAGTTGGTACCAGATACAGGCAGTCACACCAGCTGTTTATAGACATCTTTTTAATGTTTTACTTGAAAACAAGTAATCCCAGTAAAAGAGAGCAAAGGAAATTATATTTGAATGGTAGCCTGAAATGGATATGATATTCCTGATTTATTTGTTTTCAGGAAACAGACAATTGCATTGTCATACATGATTTCTAGAACTGCTCACTTAAATGCACATAATTATATTAAATTAAGTTTCTTTTACAAAAACACAACCATGTCATTTTTAAGGCAAAGAATATCAGCTTCTGGGGAGATACATTAATATTTATGATACTTTCTCAATCTGGATGAAGTGACCCATTAATTTAGTCGCTCGGGTTTCATCAGTCCTTATGGTTTTGCTTTGCAAACGGACATGAGAATTAGCCACTTTTGTGCCTGATTTCCTCCTCTCTGTCAAACTTGTTTTACTTGCAAATTAAGAACTTTCAGAATCACTGAGTCAGTGGGAGGTGAGAAAGGCACCTTAGAACAGGAGATAAAGACTTTAAAACTCAATAAAGTGTCTTACTTTAAACAAAACTTGCAATCTACAGATATTAATTTAATTGAACACAATGCAAACATTTAGATCGGACATAGCGAACTATTTTTCAGTAACCTCATAGAAAGGATGTTTGCAATGAAGCATTAGCTTGATCAACCCTACGTATTGAAGTAGGCAGACAAACTTGGACTAAGAAAGAAGCTGGTGGCTGATCAGCGCTTAGCTAAATTGTGCTTCAAGACACCATCCGGGATTGACCAAAAGGACTTTGCTAAGTGTAAGTGGAGGACCCCTGTCAATTCCATCGAGGGTCACACAGCAGATGGAACCCTACAGTTTTCACACACAATACAACTAGCTTTTCACATCCAAGAGTTTTTGTGCTAGGGTAAAATAGACACAAAATGGTCACGGCTTCAAGGTATGAAAGCTTTTCACAACATGGTTCACCATGTTTGGCTGTGATTAACCCTCAGTGATGGGCTTAGGTATTGTTTTGAAACTTCAGTCTTCAGCAATGCTGGATGAACTGTACCGTGTCTGACGCCTAGAGAGGCCTGAGGAGGGGTCCCAGTACATTCAGAGTTCCTGCTGCCAGTGGGGTTTGACCCAGGACAGAGTATGTCCAAGAATCAGTGCTCCCTGAAAGTTGCCACCGCCTTCCCTTTCTCAACTAGTATTTGGAGACGGCCTGCTGTGCAAGGCGGGTGTCTGGCTTTAGTCAGGGTAGGGGTGTGTGCATGTGTGTGTGTTCTTGTGTACAGCCTCGAGGGGGTGGATTGCAACTTCAAGTTGAGTGGAGACATGGGTAGATGAAAAATTGCATTTTATACCTTACTAAACTTTTACTGAATTTCCATGTTGCAAAACTGAAAATCATGGCTTCTAAAGCTTGATAAAATCTTTTTAACTGGAGTGTAAAATTCAGACCCTAGCTTCTGTGTGTCTCCAGCAGCCAAGCGGACTCTGAATGATACAGTCCAGGGAAGTGTGAATCCAGCCTTCCAAATTTCAGTGTGTATCAAAAAGGACAAGGATCTTAAAAGGTTGTGAAGCACGTTTTAGGTAGAGTGGAGAAGTGCTTTCCTTGGGCATGGAGACTGGTGAAGGCCTGGTGAAGTCCAGGAGATAAGTTGTGGCAGCGAGTCCATAAGCCATTAACAGAGAAGAAAAGTAGGAGTAGGCGGGGATGGAGAAGCCGGCTTGGGGGAGAGTGGGAAGGACTTAGCAGATCTCAGGGCCTCGCCCTGCCTTTGGCTAGCCAGTGGATGGCCCTCTTCATTCCCCCCTGCTGGTGGAAACGGTTCTCCGGAGGCAGCACTAGCCAGCAAGGAGAAACCTGTTCCTATCTTAAATCCTTCTTTGGCTGGTTTAACCGAAGCGTTATCTCACTTCTGGCCTTTTGAGTGCCGTGATCTGGGCTGAAGTCCTGATGCTTAGGGAGAGCCAGGCTGCTTTCTAACAAGCAGTCAGCTTTGCTTGCCTTCTGGTACATACATTTTTCATTTTGTTTCTCTTGATCTTTTTGCTATCATGCTATATTACGCTAGAGCATGAACTGTTTTGATTTGTGGACCCTACCTGTGTTACCTGGCTTCTAACCATCTGTGTTTGTACCAGGAAGCTGAACCAATAATTTCAGATTGGAGGGCAACATTCTTGGGGAGAATAGAAAATGTTCACTACAGTATAAAAAAGTGAAGGAGGTTTAGTTTTAAGCCTTTCATATGCAAAACAGACTACATAACAGCAAAAAACATTCAGGACATATTGAAAAATAAATACCTGGTAAAATTCTCTGCTTATATATAAGAATAAGGGATGTTGAAGGAGTTGAATTCCCTGGTAATTTTTATTTTCTAGAAAATCAAGTTTTTTCTTTCGGCTTGTTTCTCTCCCTCTTGCTGCCCTTCGGGGCGGGGGGAGGAGTCCTTGAACTTCACTCGTTTCCCGATGCCGTGTCTGGATTCTTTGCAAGCCTTTGCCATGTCAGTCTCACCCACGTCTCCTTCCCTGGGATCTGGTCTGTGCATCAGCCTGGTGGGAAAAGCCTCTCGCATCCCCCTTGCTGTGGGCAGCATTGCGGGCAGATCAGCCCAATCCCACTGGCCAGTCCACTGCCCACGATTTCATTTGCCTTTGTGTCAGGTGACCACTTATAAAGTTGAGTCAGCCGTCAGAGAATATGTTTCCATGCAGCCAGATATGTCAGAGAGTCTGTTCGCCCCACTGGCCCTGAATTGCATTATTTGCACATTTGCTAACTGAAGAACATTCTCGTCATAAAGAACATGAAAATGATGTGCAAAATCGCTTGCCACAGCGTTAAATCACCAAAAGCACACAAATTGACATTCAAATGACATTAGTAATAATGGATAGGAATGGGTTGGCAAATACATCTTGAAATGAGAAGCCATTTCTATGATTCCCCAATCCTGCTTTACTGGGTACCTGGTTAGCAGCTGCTGATGGTAGCCATTGTGTGAAAATATACATGGTGGCTTAATTTTGAAAATGCATTTTGTATTTAATTACCAAGCAGAGATGCCTGAAATTTGAAGGTGTTTTACTCTCATCATTTCAAAATGCAGAGTCAGATCTTCTAAAGGACCTAACCTTCACCTTTTCACACACCCCACAGTGCTTGCAGTGTTTGGTTTCTCAGGATTTTTAACTCAAGGTACGTTCCTAAATGAGTGGCTGAATGCTGACGTACCTTGGAATTTCAGCCATCCCCTAAACATGCATTTTCATGCAATGAAATGATAACGGGCGTATAAACTGCCTTTCATGTTCTTCCCAATTCCTGCAAATTCAGCTTCGTAGAAGGGCTTTCGAAAGAGCTCATGCAACGATATGTATGGCTAAAGGAACTGCTAGGCCTAGAAAGAAAACGAAGGACTTATTTGAGCTTGACGTGGGGCAAGCTGAGGGCGTCTGTACTTTCTGCTGCCTTACAAACGCTCTGAGATGATGGGGATCTTCCAGTCCTGAGAGAGTCTGACGCGAAGGCAGCTTCCCTGGTGGGCGGCGCCGCCGCATCAAAAGCGTCCGTCTCGGTCTCTTCGGGACCCGCCTCTTCATCAGTTATGAACAATTTAGATTCCCTCCACTTGGGGTAAAAATCTTGGCTGCCTCTGGAGCCACTCGACTCGCTCCCTGAAAGCTGTGTATTCAGTTCCTCCGTCGATCGGATCAGGTTTTGCACAGACAGAGACTTGCCCAGGTCCTTGGGTACCACCGGGTGGACGGAGAGCAGCGTTTCTCCGCCCAGGTCGAAGCTCTTGCGCAGGGAGCGGTCCTTGGTCAGGTTTGCCTGCGCTGCCGCAGCATTCTCCTTGGAGGCAGCAAGGCAGGTGGTGACGTCGGAAATGCTCTCCTGCAGGTTGGGGGGCAGGTGCTTGAGGGCGGGGAGCGGAGGCGGGATCTGCAAAGTGGCCGGGGCTGCGGGCTTGGATGGCGCGTTTATTTGGTGTGCGATGCTGTGGGTGACCGCTGCAGCCGGGCCGTCGCCTTGACTCGCGGGCACCGGTGTCGCTTGAGTGTGCATAGGACTCAGCGCGTAGAAAGTCTGGGCGCTGAACTCATTAGGGGTCAGAATGAGCTGCAGGCCTCGGGAGATGTTGGCACTGGCTGATCGGGACAAGCAGCCGCTGTTCTGTGCGGAGCTGGACAGGTCTTTGCTGTCCACGGGGCTTTGATAGTCAGAGGTCTGTTCACATTCAAAAGGTGGGATCTGGAAGGAGGCCAGAGTGAGGGCTGAAGCGGAGCCTTTTCGGAGGACCTGCTGATATATGTCCAGCAGGCAGTCCAGCTTGGACTCGATGGACTGGACCTGAAAACAGGGCCAACGTATAACCTGTTACTGAGAATGGGCTTCACTTCGAGAGATTTTAAAAAGAAACGGGGGGTGCCACTGCAGGTAAGTACTGAGGGTAAAGCCTGAGGCAGTCCTGACTCGGTACTGTCTTAAACGGTACCGGCCAACAGTGGGGTGGGGCAAGGGGCGATTTAGGGGAGGGGTGTTCTGGCCTCTACCTAACTGGAACCCTTCTCCCTCCCTATTCTTTAAAACGGACAGCTGATGTTTGCAGAAACCATGTAATAAGCACTGTTCAAATGCCCACTCTGCCTTTCCTAGGCCTCTTTTGTGAAGACATTCTGGAACTCTACTGCAGTCTAAGGAACTTATTCTGTAAAGGAATCCAGACTCTGGGTATCAATCTAAGCGATTCTGAATTTTTAAAATAAAGGTATAAAATGCTTGGAATATGTATAATTACATTGGGGGAGCAATTCGACTTCTAAAAATTGTATGAGAAGATACAACTTCAGGGTCAACAAACATTCAGTGCACTATCATAGTTATAATGACTTTTTTATTCATTTTTTTTAATGAATGATCTAAGAGGGAGTTCCCATTGTGGCTCGGCAGAAACAAATCTATTATTCATGAGGATGCAGGTTCGATCCCTGGTCTTGCTCAGTAGGTTAAGGATCTGGTGTTGCTGTGAGCTGTGGTGTAGGTTACAGATGTGGCAGGGATCTGGCGTTGCTGTGGCTGTGGTGTAGGCCAGCGGCAACAGCTCTGATTTGACTCGTAGCCTGGGAAGCTCCATATGCCTTGGGTGCGGCCCTAAAAAGATAGAAAAAAAAGAGAGAGAATGGCCTAAGAGACAATGAAAATAACCAAAACACATTAAAAAAATAGACCTTTGTTTCTCTACTGTTGAACATCTATATTTGTTTCCAATTCAAGCATTAGTTGATGAGAGGAAATATTCTATTCCTTATATAGAAATTCAGACTTTAGAAAATACTGTCTGTGCATAAAAATTTAATTTATTTGCTCTTCCTTGATTTTATTCCCTTTAAGATCTGTTAATCACTAAAATACATCCAATTGCCTACAGTCAATTTTGGTTAAAAAAATTCGGCGAGTTCCCATTGTGGCTCAATGGCTTAAGGACCTGACATAGTGTCCATAAGGAAGACTATACTTTCAGGGATCATTTCTATAATTTGTGTCCCTGAGGATGCAGGTTCGACCCCAGGCCTTGCTCAGTGGGTTAAGGATCCCATGTTGACAAAAGCTGCAGTGTAGGTTGCAGATGTGGCTCAGATCCTGTGTTGCCGTGGCTGTGGCAGAGACTTCAGTTACAGCTCCGATTTGACCCCTAGCCTGGGAACTTCCATGTGCTGAAGGTGCGGCCCTAAAAAGAAAAAAAAATCATAGCTATTTCACTCCTGTTAGAATGACCATCATCAAAAAGGCAAGAGATAACAAATGCTGGTGAGGATGGAGAAAGAAGGGAACCCTTGTACACTGCTAGTGTGACTGTAAACTGATGCAGCCACTATGGAGAACGGTGTGCAGACAATGAAAAAATAGTACTTCCTATGATCCAGCAAGTTCATTTCTGGGAATATATCCAGAGGAAACAAAAATTAACTTGAAAAGATATCTGCATCCCCATGTTCACAAAAGCATCAATTACAATAACCAAGACACGGAAAGGACCTAAGTGTCCACTGCAGATCAGTGGATAAGTAAGTTGTGGTACATCCGTATACACAATAGAATATTATTCACCCATGAGGATGAGGAAATCCTACCATTTGCAACAACATGGATGGACCTTGAGGGCATCATGCTAAGTCAAATAAGTCAGACAGAAAAAGACAAATGCTCTACAACATCACTTATGTGGAATCTAAAGCAAAACCAAAAAACATCCTGAAAAACACAGAAAAAAGATCAGATCTGTGGTTTCTGGAGGCAGGGGATACAGGGAGAGGAAGTTGGAGGCAGGTGGTCAGAAGGTACAAAGTTTGAGTTATAGATAAATACCGGGGATGCAATGATGACTACAGCTAATTCTGCTGAACGGCATCTGGGAAAATTCGTGTTAAGAGAGTAGATCCTAAGAGTTCTCAACATAAAAGAAACAATAATTTTTTTCTTTTTATGGCCGCACCCATGGCATATGGAAGTTCCCAGGCTAGGGATCAAATTGGAGCTGCAGCTGCCGGCCTACACCACAACAACAGAAACAGTGGATCCCAGCCACATCTGCAACCTACACCACAGCTTATGGGAAAGCCAGATCCTTAACCAACTGTCCTAGACTGGGGATCAAACCCACATCCTCACGGACACTATGTCAGGTTTTTTACCTGCTGAACCATAATGAGAACTCCTGGGAAACAATTTTTTTTCTTTCTTATTGTGTCTATATGAAATGATGAATGCTAACTAAATTTATCATGGTCATCAGTCACAATATATGTAGGTCAAACCATTATTTTGTGTATGCCTTAAATGTTCACAGTGATATACATCAATTATATCTCAAAAAAACTGGGGGAAAAATCTGGTTAAAAAGTTAGGCAGTGTAGTGGAGTTGTACCTGTTTTTCAACCTTGACCACCCGGCCAAGCATACTGAGGTCGTCTGTGGTCTCGTGTTCTGCTGTTATCTTCTCTCTGCTCTTCTTATCTGACGTGATTTGCCCTTTTCCAAGAATTTGATCCACACTATCAGAGAAAGAAATCTGATTGTAAGTGCTGAAAGTAGAGACTACCCTAGGCCAGAAAGAAGTGTTTTGAAAAGAAACATACAGTTGTCATTTTTTTTGCTTTTTAGGGCCATACCTGCAGCATATGTTAAGTTCCCAGGGTAGGAATTGAATCAGAACTACAGCTGCCGGCCTACACCGAAGCCACAGCAATGTGGGATCTGAGCTGCATCAGCAACCTACACCACAGCTCATGGCAATGTCAAATCCCCAATCCACCGAGGCCAGGGTTCGAACTAGCACCCTCATGGATACCAGTAGGATTCATTTCCACTTCACCACAATGGGAACTCACAATTATCTTTTATTTACATAGGATGAAATAAAAATCAACTTCTTCCAACTGATGTGCTTGTTTTTTCTTCATGGGAAAA
The DNA here is from genome assembly GCA_004024745.2 of Catagonus wagneri. Lineage (NCBI taxonomy): Eukaryota > Metazoa > Chordata > Mammalia > Artiodactyla > Tayassuidae > Catagonus > Catagonus wagneri. Next base: position 6,065,159 of record PVHT020000078.1, on the reverse strand, counting down.
TTACACAAGGTTCATTTTCTTATTGAAATAAAAATCAACTTCTTCCAACTGATGTGCTTGTTTTTTCTTCATGGGAAAATTACACAAGGTTCATTTTCTTATTGAAATAAAAATCAACTTCTTCCAACTGATGTGCTTGTTTTCTTCATTGGGAAAATTACACAAGGTTCATTTTATTATTCTAGTCCATGATGAAATCATTTATGGCTGATGTTCAGGAGGCAAAACTGTCCTGAACTACAAAGTAATTTACCTGTTTCCACCTCTGACCAGGCATTTCCTCAGTTCAACCACTTAAAATATGACAAAATCATAAGTATGATGATTTCATGTTCAGTAAGATCATTCAGTGAACATTTATTATGCATCTGACGTGGGAGATAAGGAGGTCAGAAAGGTAGTCTCAAGCTAGTCTCCCGATTCTAGGGAATTCTAGCTGGGCGATATATATATACGACATAAGCAAGAACCTCCAGATTCGTTCTGCAAATTCTATAGCAGTTGAACACTGGGAGCCATAGATAGTTCTCTGAAAGGTCTTGGAAGACCCTGGCCACCTGGACAGAGATTGTAACGTGATTGCAGGTGACTTATAACAATTTCCAAGGAGACTTAATCAGCTAGCATTGAAACTACTTTCTTTTTTTATGTTTTAGAACTAAATTATCAGGAACATCGATTCAACTTCCCAGTGTACTTGTATGCACAGAAGTACAGCCAGTCACAACAGCTAATCTACTCAACTACAAACTGTACAAGGACCACGTCATTGCTTTGTTAATCTCTGGATTCCCACAGTGGCTGGCGCATATTACAAGTTCAGTACTCACCCACTGAATAAATGAACGAGTGAATGAAAAAAATTGTGATTTCTGTAACTTATGTTATAGAAGCCAACAGGTGTTTTACTAAGGGCCTCCTATAGGGCTCATGCTGGGCTAAGTGTACTGTGGGCTTAGAAACAAATGTTTATGACTCACTTCCTTCTATTTCAGAGTTGTTAATCAAATGCTGGTAATTTGTGTCTGTTAGTGAAGCTTGACTCCTAAAAAAACTGGATGGATTAAATATTTTGGGTTCAAGATAACACAAACATGAATAACATACCAAATTTGTTTCTTTCATTCAAGAAATGCTTATTAGAAAGTGTGTGTGTATCTATCTAGAGTCGTATAAGACAGGGGTGAGGGGAAGGACCCAGGCTTGGCCAAAGGCAAGGAGGACAAACTTGCCATCAGGAAGCAATGTAAGAGCCAACCTGTCATTTCTCAGTCTCACTCTCTGCACACCAGGGTGATGAGCAGTTCTGCACTCTGCAGTAGACTCTAAATGCCACATGAGCTCAGAGCAGGGAAAGGTCTGTCTTCGTGGGTTGGATAGTTGGGTAAAGTTTAATGAATGAGAAAGATGAGCTTATTTCTGAAGGATGGTTAGGATTTAGGCAATAACACTGACATCAGCAACAACCATTAACATTTCCTGAGCATTCAGTTAGCAACATACTAACTTGTTCAGTCCTCATGACAATCCTATGAGGCCACTGCCAGCATCTCCATTTTTACAGATGAGGTGCTGAGACACTGTATAATAGTTGAAGGCTTTTGTCTATTTTAAGTTCCCGGGCCAGGGATCAAACCCATGTTACAGCTATGATCCAAGCCACAGCAGTGACAACACTGGATCCTCAACCTGCTGAATCACATGGAACTCCTATAGTTGGTGGCTTTCAATGACTGATTTACACTGAAATAAAATCTACATTAAAACCAAGGTCCAGGGAGTTCCCGTCGTGGCTCAGTGGAAACCAGTCTGACTAGGAACCATGAGGTTGTGGGTACGATCCCTGGCCTTGCTCAGTGGGTTAAGGATCCGGCATTGCCATGAGCTGTGGTGTAACTTGCAGTTGCAGCTTGGATCTGGTGTGGCTGTGGCTGTGGTGCAGGCCGGCAACTGTAGCTCCGACTAGACCCCTAGCCTGGGAACCTCCATATGCCACGAGTGTGGCCATAAAAGGACAAAATAAATAAATAAAAGCAAAGTCCAGTAGTCCACTAAAAAAGAGAAATATGGAGTTCAACATTTTTCTCTACTGCAGAAAGGTACCTCCTAGACTATGTCTATGCCTGCTCCTTCAGAACAAACAAATTTGTATTGCTTACCGTGTTTGCAGGCTTTTAATTCTACACAACATGTCCAAATGACCAGCAGAGTACTGTTCAATGACATCTTTTACATCATACGGGCGTAATGTTTCCTTAAACTTCCGTTTTGCAACATGAAATTTCATAATTCTGTAAGAGCAACATATTACATATTAATCTTCATAATTCACTAAAAGAAGTTACCAGCAGCAACATGGATGGACCTGGAGATTCTCATACTAAGTGAAGTCAGAGAAAGAAAATGTCATATGATATCACTTACATGTGGAATCGAAAATATGACACAAGTGAACTCATCTATAAAAAAGAAACAGACAGACATAGAGAACAGACTGGTGGGTGCCAAATTGAGGGGAGTGGGGATGGATTGGGAGTTCGGGGTTAGTAGATGCAAACCATTATATTAGGATGGGTAAACAACAAGTCCCTTCTGTACAGCACAGGGAACCATATTCAGTATCTTGTCATAAACCATAATGGAAAAAATATGAAGAAGAATATATATATATATATATATATATATATATATATATATATATATATATATATATAATTGAATCTCTTTGCTGAACAGCAGAAACTAACATAACATTGTATATCAACTAAGCTTCAATAAAATAAATTAAAAAGTTACCTAAATCGCTTACTGTTATATATAAGAAACTCTGGGGGAAAAAGTCATGCATCAAATTCTTTTAGGCTCTTACAGAAAGGCAACGTAAAAGCCCGAGATTACAGTGGACAGTTTAAGAATATTTCATGTGAGGTACACCTTGAGAGTAGAAAAACATACTAAGAGACTAAATACTAGGTGTTTGTACCTTTTTAATGCCCCTGAAAACCCTTAATTAAAATCAAAGTCAACAGAGTTCCCGTTGTGGCTCAGGAGTAATGAACCCGACTAGTATCCATGAGGACACAGGTTCTATCCATAGCTGTAGCACTGATTTGACCCCTAGCCTGGGAACTTCCATATGCCATAGGTGCAGCCCTAAAAAGCCAAAAAAAAAAAAAAAATTCTGCCAAACATCGTTCAGTTGGCTAGCCAAGTTCTCTTTGTTACAAACTGAACACATTCATCAACTAGGCTGGGTGTCTAAACTTTTCAGAACCAGATATTTAATTATAATGCCTCCTATAACGTGAGCTCTATGCTTTAAAACAATATTTCATTAGTAAATTTCATGATGCCATGAAGAACTAAGCTGCCTAACACAGTTACTGCAATAACGATATAATTCATGGAGAAGGCCAGTAAACATATCATTTTTTGCACTTGTGCAACCTTATTGCAGGTAAATGTTAAAACCTGTTGGTATTAATTCAACTGTTAAATGGCTCCTAGACTATTATCACACTCAAGGATCCCAGCCTGGGAACCAGTCAACCAGGCTTTATGAAACAAAATTTACTGTTTCTTGGTGGAAAGTGGGAAGAAGAAGAACAAATGTGGAGTTTAAATGGATAATACCTAAGTGAGAGCTGATTGCAATGAATCCAGATTGTTTTAATGGTTATAAAGCCCCAAACTTGATCCTGTAATTGTCTTATTAACTTCAAATTATATACTAATCACTTCTGAATCATTTGTCCACCTTACTTCCTTTCTCTATCACATTGGTTTTCCATGGCCTAATGGGTAAACACCAAATTTCTCAGCACATCCTATAAGGCTGTTGCTGGACTGGCTTCTGTCTACCTTTCTCACCTCATCCTCTTCCACTTCCTCCTTGGAACTGGAGGTTCCAGTAACAATAAAATATTTGAGGACCACAGATACAACATTCGATCAATTATACACCTCAATGATTTGAGCATGCTATTTCCTTCTCCCGAAATCCTACGATACCATTAAGATTCAGTTCTAAAGTCACTTTTTTTAAAAACGGAAATTCTTGTAATTCTTCCAAAGCAATTAGTCACTTGTCTATTAACCTTTACTTTAGTAACTGTTGCACCACATTATAATTGTGTGCTTATATCTGAGCCTCTACTAGGCCACACAAGGTCCCTGAATGTGGGGTTATCTCTCTCCTTGACAATCCAACGCACGGCACAGAGTTGAAGGCGCAGGAAAAAAGGCCTGTTAAGTCTGGAAGCTCAACCCAGGAGGCTGGTCAGTGCCTGGAGGGGACAGGGTGACCCCTCCTTTCTCCAGACACTCATCTCTACCTATTCTTCTGTGCGCAGCTCCACCCCAGCCCTTCTGGATTTTCTTGTCATCAAAGTGTTCATTTCTTAGAATTCTGTCTTTGCATTCTCCCTAAAATGATAACTGTTCCGGATTCAGCTCAAGCCCGGATTCTCTAGGAGACAGATGTTCCTTGACCCCAGTAGGGTAGAGGGTTGAGTAGATGGCTTCGTGCAGCTGAATCTCTTGCTTTGAGTCTCACCCACCAGATTTACGGATGTCAGAGACATCCTAGCACCTCATACGATCCCTGGCAAGTGTTAGAGATTCGACAAATTCTGCCAAAGAAATGAATGGGGACTAGCTCCTCTCTAGTTGTACAAACGTGTTTATGCTGTTCTGTGAGAAGGCAGACTCTCGAGACCTTCTGAAAGGAATGCCTCAGGATAGATCTGAGCTCTTCAAGGTGCCTTTCAGGAGGCGCAGAAGTCTTTCGCTCTCTTTAGCAAATACAAAAAAAATTCCTAAAGCAAATAAATGTTTATTCATTAATAACTAGGACCCTGCCCAATTCAGAAAAGAATGCTCTAAATAGAAATGCTTCTGAAAATCATGAAAATATAATATTCTTTTCCCATAAATTACGAATATAATTAAGATTCGGCAAAACAACGAAATCACAAATAAGATGATATCCTTATGAGGAAGGAGAAAAGCAAAAACATTGAAAGTCAAGGAATAAACGACACTGTAACCCAGCACATACCAAATGTAAAGGGAGAGCTAAGAGCAAAATGAAACTGTCCAGGGTGAGGACCAGGGAGAGGCTGGTGGGATAATAATTTAGTTGGCTGAATGAATTCTGTAGTATCACAGGATCATCAGGAAAACAGGAATGAAAACATTGGTTAAAGTCTACAGACCGTAGGAGTTACTGTAGCCCAGGCGTAACGAACCCTACTAGTATCCATGAGGATGTGAGTTTGATCCCTGGCCTTGCTCAGGGGGTTAAAGATACCGGGTTGCTGGAGCTGTGGTGTAGGTCACAGATGTGGCTCGGATCTGGCATTGCTGTGGCTGTGGCGTAGGCGGGCAGCTGCAGCTCCAGGCGTGGATTCAATCCCCTGGCCTGGGAACTTCCATATGCTGTTGGTATGCGGTCCTAAAAAGACAAAAACAAAAACAAGAAGTCTACACAGAGTAAAACCTAAGTTTTCTGTTCCTAAGAGACCTTTAGATGCTTTCAAAAATCATGTGTGCCAGGCCTGCTCTAAGGGGGGGTGGATGGGAGGTGTGCTCCCAGGGCCATCTTAGCCATTACATGAAGCCATTATATCTTACTTTTGTCCATGCCCTTAGCATACAGAAAATTCCCAGGCCAGGGATTGAGCCCACGCCAACCAAGTTACGCCTCCCTCACTTTTTTGGTCTCCCTGGGATGTCTAAAATGGCTTCATCTCTACAATGCCATGAACTTGACCTGAGCGTCCAGTGTTCATCCACTGGACACGGAGCTGGATGGTGGGAGATGAAGACCTTGGCCCTCCCCAGACCCACCTGGAGCGGGTCCCCCATTGCTGTGCCCTCACTGGACAACCGGCACTGCGCTCAGCCCTTTATCTCTGCTATGTCAGCTTAACACTCTAAGAATTTCCCACCTTTGACATATGGGTCAAGTGAGGGCTCAGGTGGTTGGGTCACCTGTCCAAGGTCACACAGCTCCTAAGAGGCAGATTTTAGCTGATACCAAGGCCCGTGCGTTTACAGCCCCATAAGCTAGATCCACAGGGTGCTTCACAGGCAGATGCACTTGTAAAGGTTCAGGAGAATGTACGGCTGTCCCCTGATCTCCTCCTGTCCCCTGTGTGCCCTCTGACACTCACAAAAGTAAATCCTAGGTCACATTCATCTATTCAACTCACTGCCAGCTCTGTCTTCCCAAAGGAGTTCCCTCTGGAGTTCACCACACCCTTCAACTGGCCCCTTCGTTGCTCAAAGCCCCCCCACCCCTTAGTAATCAGGCCAATGTGGGCTCCCCACCCCCAAAAAGTGTAATGTTTTCCCTTTCATCTCATCCCTTTCTAGGCGTCATCTGCCTACTTTACCCCAGTTGTAGTTGACACAGGTTGGCCTCATTGCAGTCATCAGTTTGCTTTACTGTGTATATTTTCCCAGCTCCCAGCTGCTGCTACACAATTAGCCTCCGAGAACCAAAGGAGTGAGGTAGCCACTGCTGGTTATGTATAGGAAGAAATGAAGCCCAGAGTTCAATAATTCTAGGTTTCGGGAAAGACACGAAGATGAGGAAAATGGAGGAAAATGTCCAAAGTGGCTGTCAGACTATGAATTTGATTTTTCTTTTTCCTCTCCAAGACTATTTCATTTCAGGTACTGAGACCTTTAACTACAAGGTGAAGGGCAAGAGGAGAGAGCTGGGGGTTAGGGGGGGTCCTGAGTTGCAAGCAGAAGTTGGCCACTCTGGGAGGAAGCTTGGTTCTCGCACAGGCCATACTAAATGTTATGTTATCTCCACTATCCAAATGCTGCTGGACATAAATCCAAAGAGACTCAAAGTCTAGGCAGGGATGGAAAGACCTTTCTGTAAAGGGCCAGACAGTAAGTAGTTCATGCTTTATGGGTCACATGATCTCTGTTCAAACCACTCAACTCTGCATTGTAGCATGAGAGGAACCATAGCTGGTACATACACAAGTGAATGTAGTAGCTATGTCCCAATAAAACTTGATTAACAAACACAAGCATCGAGTTGGTTTCTGGCCTTACTGTAGTTTGCTGACCTTTGGTCTAGACAAGAAGATCCATGAGGAAATGCCCTGTGGCCAGGAATAAAGGAAAGCTCATGAACTGGCCTGGGAAAAAGAGGCAGAAAACTTTAATGACCTCATATATGCTTATAAAAGAAATTTAGTATGAACTATGTGTTATGTGGTAGAAAGGAGTGTTTGAACAAATCATTCTAGAGTAAAATTAGGACCTTTAAAATACACTTAATAATTAAGATGATAATACTGCCAGGTAGTACTTTGTAGTATAACCCTACGAGAAGGGTACTATTATTTTCTAAATTCTATTGACACATAGTTAATTTACAATGTTGTGTTCATCTCTGCTGTACAGCAAAATGATTCAGTTATACATAGATATATTCTTTTTCATATTCTTTTCCATTGTGGTTTATGATAGGATATTGAGTATAGTTCCCTGTGCTATACAGTAGCACCTTGTTGTTTATCCATTCTTTTCTTTTTTTGTCTTTTGAGGGCCCCACCAGCAGCATATGGAAGTTCCCAGGCTAGGGGTCAAATTGGAGCTGCAGCTGCTGGCCGACACCACGTCCATAGGCATGCAGGATCTGAGCTGAGTCTGCGCTCTACACCACAGCTCATGGCAATGCTGAATCCTTAACCCACTGAGTGAGGCCAGGAATCGAACCTGCATCCTCAGGGATACTAGTTGTGCTCATATCCCACTGAGCCACAACGGGAGCTCCTGACGTCTATTCTATATATAAAAGTTTGCATATGCTAATCCCAAATTCCCAATATTCCCCTCCCCCACTTGGCAACCACAAGTCTGTTGAAAAGATTACTATTGTCAGCTCCATTATGCAGATAAGGAAACTGGGGCAAAGAGAGGTTAAGTAACCTGCCCGAGGTTAAACAGCTACTAAATATGGGATTTGAACTAGTGCGGCTCCAGTGCTGAGCTCTTTTTTTTTTTGTCTTTTTGCCTTTATCTAGAGCCGCACCTGCGGCATGTGGAGGTTCCCAGGCTAGGGGTCTAACAGGAGCTGTAGCCGCCGGCCTTCACCACAGCTCACGGCAACGCCGGATCCTTAACCCACTGAGCAAGGCCAGGGATCGAACCCGCAACCTCATGGTTCTTAGTCGGATTCGTTAACCACTGAGCCACGAAGGGAACTCCCCAGTGCTGAGCTCTTAATCACAATTTTCTACTATTGTCTTAATAGTAATTAACATCTTAATATTTTTACACAAAATAATAAAAAGAGATAGTTTGATGTGAAATGGCTCTTTTCTTTCACATGCTTGACACATAGATGGTGCTCAATAAAACTCTGCTGTGTGAATGGCTTGTTCTTACTGGAGTTGTTGGAAGGTCCTTCGGAGGAGGACAAAAGGCCGGGGAGTAGGTTACATTCTCACTGTCTTTCCTTGTGAGGGTAAACTGCACCACTGGGGCTAATACAGCCACAAAGAGCAAAAAACCCTGAAGCTAGTCTCCTCTGATGCTGTGGGTCACTAAGAGGCTAGAAGTTTAGAAGGAAACCTATGCACAAGGCTGACGTGCCCCGGTACGACCACTAGAGGGGGCAAAAGACTCATCACAAATCCAAACTGGCACCTGGGCTTGAAACTGAAGTCTGCTTGAGCAATTTTCTGAGCTCCAAGACATAACCAAAGCAAAGTTAAACTCTGGGTGGAATACAGCTATATATACACACAACACATGTGCACTTATAAGGAAGTGTAGGTGCATTGGCTGTGCTGCTGAGAGTTACAGAATCTTGCAAAAGTCTTGTCCTGGTCCTCAAAATCAGTGTATAAACCCTACACGTGAATATGCAGAGATTAGAACAACTAGACAACCGAGGCAGCCGTGGCCAACAGTCTGGACATCAGCCAGACTGTGAACCCCCAGCGCAGGCTGCAGGCTCAGTGACTGTAAACCCTAGAGGTAGTGTCACTGACCGTAAAGGCAGCAGCCTTCCCCAAGCTCTGATGCTCCCTGCAATCAGCCAGCGAGCTTAAAAAGTGCGGATGCCTGGTCCCACCTCCAGAAACCCCACTTAATTCATCCAGAGATTTTATAAACCTCCTTGGGTGATGTAAACATGCAGCCCAAGTTGAGACCTACTGATAGTGGGTGGGGTGAGTCTGGAGTAGGGGTGGGTAAAATGATCTCCTCACTCCCCGCCTCCGCTCAAAGAAGTGATGGTGGGTTTGCACACATCTTCTGAGTCACACAAATCATGCCTATGAAGCATCATGACAACGTGCCTGGGTGGCAGGTCTCCAGCAGAATCCAAATGCTTTCTGCCCAGCTTCCCTGAGTAAGACCTGAAGTTCTACAGCTTCTCAAAGGACTACCTTGGAAGGGAGAGAAGTGCTGAAGTGACTGAGGTATTCGCTTTTTCAATGAACTCCTACTACAGTGTGCAAGGCTCTGTACCAAGGTCTGAGCAGCCCTGCTCTGCTGGACTGGGGTTGGTGGAGTTAAAGACACCTCCAAGGACCGCATGGTCTCCAGCCTCTTCCTCTCTGATGTCCTGGTGGAAGGCAGCAGTCCGTGTGGCCAGGAGCTCTCAATGGACTCAAGAGCCTCATTTGTCAGAGCCTGGAGCCCTCAAGTGAGCTCAGTGTGGCTGCTTTCCTGAGGGCTGCCAAAGGCCTGCTGGTGAGTAGGACTGAATCATTCATTCATTACTCACCCATCAAACATGCACTGTCTGCCTGCTACGTGCTAGGCTTGGTGCTGGATGCCAGAGACACAGCGGGGAAGACAGACACCTTGTTGCTTGCTCACTTCTGGCCTAGGGGGGGAGACAGGCAAGCAGGCAGGGTGGGGGTTGGCCTGCGGAAGAAGACTGGCCCAGAGTGGCAGAGGGAACAGGAGACACTTTCAGGCCTTTACTCACTCTGCTCCCTCATTCTGGATCAGAAACGCCCCTCTTCTGTTCCTAGATCATGCTTTCTTACTCCCCATGAGAAACACGACCACTATCTGCCTTAAAGCAAGGGTCCTAGGGCTCATCCTTGAAGTGACCCAGAGCCTTTGGTCACTGACTCTCTCCCTCTCTAGCAAGAGGCAAGGCAGCCCTCTCCAGTCTTTTAGAAGCTGGTCAAGGGATGTGTTGATCACAGAGGAAATTCAGCAGATAACTAGGACTACAGAACTTGATAATATGGGTCACCACTGAAGGCATGTGTTATCACTTATTCGGATGATTCATGAATGCTATTTTTCTGTTAATACACAATCAGGATTCAATATTATAGATTTGCATTTGTGTGTACAGTATTTAGACTCTGAAAGTCTTTGAAACTAGTTGTAGAGCTATATATAGGACACCCCTTTACCCTTCTTGTATCTCAGACTGGGTTACTAGCCAGTGACTTGAGGAACCCCAAGAGTATGTGGGTGCACTGGCCAGTCTCCTTTCCTTGCTTTTGGCTCCTGATAGAGACATAAATTAGCTCCACTCGATACAGACCACCAGATGTCTTTACCAAAAGGGCGAACAGATACTTCGCCTGGCTGACTTAAGGGTCAGGAAAGTTCTGTGGTTGCAATGTGTACACACCACCGGGGGTACGGTTATTCTTCTAATGCTTAAGATTATTGTGCTTGATATTCAGGATCTAGTAGGTTCTTCTGTAAATTTTGTTTGGTTTTCTTAAAAGATAAGAGCAGTAAAACCCAAGCAAGAACCTCTGCATCCAAGCAAGTCCACAAGTGGGTAACTTTCCTTCCTAGGATTTTGTGAGCATTAATACGGTAATTAACTTGGGGATTTTATTTTCCTAGGAGTATAAAATCCTCAATAAACTTTACCATGTGAAAGAAATAAGTAAGTAGACAAAGTGCCCGTACACTTTGATTGCTCTTGAATATTTTTGGTCTTGGTAATGAACGGGAGATTCAGTTTAAATTGTACCCAAATAAGAGGTTAAAAATTAGATGCTGCAAAGTAAGTGCGTTTTCAGTGAAAACACTAGTTTTATGCAGCCTCAGGGCAAAATGTGGTCCCGAGCAATTATTTTCAAAACAGAAACAAACAAGAGGAATATTCCAGAGAATATATTAGCTGATTAAAAAGTACGTGCTAAATGATCCCTAAAATGTTCCCAGCAGTGTCCTTTCCTGTCACATGTCATCGACTTGGCTGTCAAGAATGTCTTCACAGTGACTTGCAAACAAAGACTCATCACCTCTGCTAAAATAGCAGAGATGCCATCAGCAAAGTTAAGAACTGGCAAAGATTAAACAGCTTGTAGATTTAACGAAAACCCACAAAGGCAAACATGTGCCTCCTCTTCTCTATTTGTGGCGTGTTCTTGTCTGAAGTATGAGGGAGATTTAAGAAAGCTTCGCAGTTGAGAATGCATTTTAGCGGATGCTGAGAGAAAGGTCCTGTGAATGCTCTTACACGAGGAGGAACACGGGGCCAGAAAACTGCAAGACCTCCTTACTCAGCTGGGATGCAGGGAGACCTGGGGTGCAAACACCCCTGCCGTCCCCCACCCCTACGGCCCGCCCCAACCTGACAGGCATCAGTCGTTCTTCTTGGCTGATCAGATCTGAATAATTTCAAAAGAGTTGATGAGTCTTTGCTGGTCACAAGGAAATTCTTGACACTCACCTATGTGAGTGTAAGATTACACCTGTTAGAGTGTAAGATTCTCATAGATAATTTAAAGATGTGCTTACAATCTGGCTTCACACTATTTTGCCTCTATTGACATTTTCTCCCAAGCTACTGCCAACCTACTTGTTGCCCCTTCTAAAGGACCTCCTCGCTCGCTCTCTGTCTTCCCGCCCTCTGAGCAACTTTTACCGCAGTGGCCCCTGCCTCCTGCTCCAGACGCTCTTCTGGGGCCCCTCCTCCGACCCGATCTCCTGGTTTCCAGCTGTCCAGCTGCCCTGAGCCTGTCCCCACCAGCCCTTCTTCCTTCCACAGCTCCTTACAGTTTGTGAGTTGTAGATTCTGCGTGGATGACCTTTCCTCTTTGCTCTACACTCTCCTGGGTGACACTGCGGGAGACCGTCCATTTCTGTGCTGATGGCGACCAAGCTTGTCCTTATTCCAGACTTGTGCCCTGGGTTTCAGGTCCAGGGGTCCACCTGCCTGCTGTGCCCACTGCGCCCTCTCCCCCTGGCTGGCCCCTGACCAGGTGCCTGGCCGTCTCATCCTTGATCCCTCCTGCTCTTCCCTCCATCTTCTCAACCAGTAAATGTCCAGATGCTGTTATTGTTTCTGTGTGAAAAGCCCTGGCATCCATCCCCCACTTCACCATGACTGACTGGCTCTGGCTCTCAGCAGGTCCAAGGCTGGAACAACAGGGGCCCCCACTTTCCAATTTGTTCTTCCCCCTGCGGCCAGTGTCAGAGGAAAGCACCAACCGGGAGCCTGACTTCTGTCTCCTGGTCATCCTGCTTGCTAGACTGCTTCCTGCCTCCCTCTGGTCTGATCTCCCCTCCTCACATCCCCTTCCCGCACCAACACGTGTACTTTCGGATGCCACCTCCCCTCGGGTTCTCGGTTTTTGCAGTTGTCTCTGCCTAGACATACCCGCCTCCCCCTTCACTAAGCTGGCGGCTACCAAGGACTCCAATCAGGGAGCCACCTTCCTACTGATTATTTATCCCTGCGCCTGGCACAGAGAAGCTGATATATACTGCTGGAGTGCATGAGCTGACTCTTGGGATGAACCCTGTCTTTTAAACTTGCACTTGGCACTGTACAAACACTACATAAGTGTGAATCTTGGTAAATGTTTCACACAAAAATTAAGATATGCTCATGTATTTGAAATAAATAAATAAAATTTATAAGTCATATCCAGTACAACTCTACATTTATAAAAGGGTCTTGGAATAATCACTTTTAAAAATACAAAAGAAATATTTATATTTGTCTTCCCACCAATCGGGCTGCTTAAATTTTTAGGTGTGCACAGCCAGATGACACAGGCTTTTGGTCTGTTGGGACCACGCATGGCAAAAAGCTCCCCTGCTTCTCACCAGTACTTGTCCTAGAATTACTGCTTCTGAGATTAAGACTGCTCTCCTCTCGAGCCACTGCAGCAGTGGTCCTCTCGCCCGCTCACTTAC
>PVHT020000078.1:5940123-6051889 GCA_004024745.2 Catagonus wagneri | reverse complement strand
TTTTTTTTTGTTTCGTTTTTTAGGGCCACACCCACGGCATATGGAGGTCCCCAGGTTAGGGATCAAAATGGAGCTGCAGATGCCGGGCTACGCCACAGCAACATGGGATCTAAGTCTGTGACCTACACCTCCGCTCACGGCAACACAGGATCCTTAACCCACTGAGCAAGGCCAGGGATCCAACCTGCGTCCTCATGGACACTAGTCAGGTTCGTTACCATTGAACCACGATGGGAACTCCAAGTGGCCTTATTTTTAATTTGAAAATTTTGAAACTGTGCCAGAGAAAATATTTTTCAAACAGTGACAGAAAAACTTATGTCTTGCCTTGTTTTATGAACTGAATTGTGTAAACTCCCCCAGCCCATTCATATGTTAAAATTCCAGGATCTCAGAACATGCCTGTGTGTGGAGAGAGGGCCTTTAAAGAGGTGATTAAGTTAAAAGCAGACATTGAATATGCACTCTAATCCAATCTGATTGCTATCTTTATAAGAAGGGGAAACTTGGACACAGACATACACAAAGGAAAGCCACGTGAGGATACAGTGAGAAGGTGACTGTCTGCAGGCCAAGGAGAGGGGCCTCAGAGGAAACCAACTCTGTGAAGACCTTGACCTTGGACTTTGAGGCTCCAAACTGTGAGGGAATGAACTTCTGTTGGTTAAGCCACCCAGTCAGTGGTATTTTCTTATGGCAGCCTGAGCAAGTGAATGTACCATAATACAATTGATCCTTGAACAATATGGGTTTGAACTGCTTGTGTTCACTTATATGCAGATTTTTTTCAATAAATGTATTGGAAAATTTTTTAGAGATTTGTGACAATTTGAAAAAACTCACAGGCAAACCACATAGCTTAGAAATATTGAAAAAATTAAGGAAAAGTTAGGTATGTCACGCATAAAATATATGTACATACTAGTTTATCCTTGTGTAGGTGTAAGGTGAGTGATATATAATATAGAATCAATAATGTGTTAGTTTTCTTACTATTTTATAATTTTACTTTCAAAGAACTACATTACTGTAGAATATGCCTCTCTCATAACTGGAGAAATTGCATGTAAGCCTATTATCATGGGTTTGTAAAAAAGCCTAACAATGTTTCAGTACTGTATTATGAATATAATTGCAATACCTTAAGCAATATTTAATAATGATTCATTCATTAGTGTATAAGCTAGGCTATCAGGAAGCAATTATACTAGGCTACTCTGAAACAACCACAATCATATTGCTGCTTCTTTGTTATCAATGCATGAATCTTTTTTTTTTGGCCATGTCTGTGGCATATGGAAGTTCCTGGGCTAGAGATGGAACCCGTGCCATAGCAGCAACCTGGGCTAATACAGTGACAATGCCATAAGGGAACTGTGCATAGATCTTTATACCTGTAAATAAATATGACTTTTTTTCACATTATCTTTTTTGTTTTTGATGTCTAGTGTTAGTAATACATATAACTGCTACAGTGTTTTGTGTCATATGATATAATTATTGCAGGTATTGATAGACAATTCATCTTGTAAGCATACTCATATTATCAATATATATCATACAATACTATAAATAAAACTTTATAGTTTTCTTAATAACTTTTTCTTTATAGTTTTTGGTAAGAATACAGCATATAATACTTACACAAAACATGTGACTGTTTATGTTATTGGTAAGCTGTCTGGTCAACAGGCTATGAGCAGTTAAGTTTGTGGGAAGTCATAAGTTATTTCCAGATATTTGACTGTGTGGGGGTTGGTGCCCCTAACTCTTGGATTATTCAAGGGTCAACTGCATAGTGAGAGTTGAGTGAAAAATGTTCAAGACTTTATCAACTTGCTTGTCAATCTGTCTACTCCCCTGCTAATTTGATCTATTTAGAAATTTAATTTATAGGAGTGGATGAAAAGAAACTTAATATTGTTTGAACTGAATCATTAACAAGATACAAAACTTTTTGTTAAAAATCAGTTCAGTCTTTACTTTCAGAGATGAATTTGTAAAAAAAAAAAGAAGGTATATGTGTGTGTGACTGGGTCACTTTGCTGCACAGCAGAATTTGAAGGAACACTGTAAATCAACTACACTTTAATAAAATAATGAAACAAAAAAACACATTTCCAACAACTTCATGTACTCCAACTAAATAATATTTTGAAAATCATCTGTGTAATCCTGGAGGAACTACACTGAGTGTTCTTCTGTTTTTTAAGGCATAGTTTGGAATGTCTAAGAATAGCTGTTGTTCACGACTAAAAAACGTGATGTCACTCAATAAAGAAAAAGTCTCAAAGTGCGCTTGGGTAATGGAATCCAGATGAGTCCAGAGTGGCCTTAATCATCTCATTGCCCGAGAAGCCTCTCAAAAATAGCTAGAAATTGTCAGATGCTTAATAAATATTAATAACTGAAAATAAGAATTCCTACTTCACTCTGTGTGAATGTAATCATATTGCTTTCCATGCTGTCACCCTCACAGTGGAATACCCATTTTCTGTTACATATTTGGTCTCTTAGGAAAAACTATTATTATTGCAAGAGCTACTGGAAGACAAAAGGCATGTTCAAGTGGTCATGTTAAATGATCAAACCACTGAAAAAGAACAAGGGTGATACCAGAAACAAGGTTGCCATTTTGGAGACGAATAATGGCTGGTCACACTTGTAATCAGCAATACTGTAACTAAGCAGGACCCTATGCGGCCTTCCCGGGGCAGGCCCCTCCTCCAGATCCTCTGCTGTAGCTCCTCCCCGATGCACCTATATTATAGTTTCTGATGTACTTATATAAACAGTATCTGATGCACATTTCCTGAGTTGTCTTTCAGATGCTAAAACCCCCACTAAATGGAATAAGTTAACTACTTAAGGACCTTGAGCATGTAACCCCCAGGCCTCCTGAAGCCTTAGCACTGATGATGTCAACCACGGTGACCCCACCCTGCCACCTCACCATCAACCAATCCGAAAACTGTACACTTTTTCTGTGACCATGATCCCCCCCCACCCCCCGCCACCACGAACCTGGCTTTTAAAAATGCTTTTAAAAAAAGCGTTTGGGGAGTTCAGGTGTTTGGGGGGGCATGAGCCACCCGTTTCCCTGTTTGGTCCTGCAATAAATCTTTGTTCCAAACTCTGAAGTTTCAGTTAGGTCTCACTGTGCCTTGGGCACACAGACTTACACTAACAATGTATACATAAAATACTAGCTCAGGTAAGCTGTAGGAGGTAGGTGTGTTCCGGTCAAAACATTCTAGTCATCGATGTTCAGTTTATTATGTAATTAAACTCAGGAAAAGGACACTTTTGCATATGTTTCAGAGACTTAATACTTGCAAACTCCTTTTCAAAACTGTTAATTGAATTGGTTGGTCTTTTAATTTTTGGAAATCAAGTACTATCATGAGTCAAAGATTTCTAATTAAATTATTAATTCTTGAGTGTAGCGATTATGTTTTTTAGAATCCAAAAATTTTAAATGGGATTTAGGAGTGATTAAAAAAAAAATCCCTCACTAAGCAGAATGAGGCTAAGAGAGAGAAAAACATCCCCATCAAGAGTTATGAAGTAGCAAGCAGAAAGCTTCCAAAATCCCCAAAAAGGAGAGACGTGTAAATAATAAAGTTCTGTTAAAAATTAGAACCAAGAAAGAATTCTAAAATGCAAGGGAAGTCTGCAAAGGACTTTACAAAAATCAGTCAAGTTTCAAGAGGCAAGTATAACAAAGTAAATCATGAGGCGCTCCTAAAGTGCTTAGCTAGCAGAATAAACCTATTTCATTTTCTTTCTTGCAGCTCACAAGTCTTCTTATAGAGTGTAAGGCAGCAGCAGAAAGCTTCAGAAGGTCTTGGGAAATGACACAAACGGGGTTAAATATGACTTTTAGGAAACTTAATCTGTTCCCCTTAGATAAGATTTTACTATACTTGCTGCAATTCAGACTAAGGGTCTTTGATGGCTATAATGAATGAATGGAAAAAATTTCAAGGTGACTTCTAGGCTAGAAATATACAATGGAACATTCTGCGATGATGGAAATTTTTCTATATCTTCTCTGCCCAAAGAAGAAGCCACCAGCTCTGTGTGGCCACTGAGCATTTTATTTTATTTTTTTGGCTTTTTGCCTTTTCTAGGGCCGCACCCGTGGCATATGGAGGTTCCCAGGCTAGGGGTCTAATCGGAGCTGTAGCCGCTGGCCTTCGCCACAGCCATAGCAACGTGGGATCCTTAACCCACTGAGCAAGGCCAGGGATCGAACCGGCAACCTCGGTTAACGAATTCCTAGTCGGATTCGTTAACCACTGAGCCATGACGGGAACTCGGCCACTGAGCATTTTAAATGTCGGTAGTACTACTAATGAACTGAATTTTATATTTTATTTAATTTTAATTAATTCAAATTTGAATCACCTCCCACAACCAGTGGCTACAGTATTGGACAGTGCAGTATAAGTCCTTTCCACCCCTTTAACTGAGGGCTGCAGACATCATTTTACTGCATATCCTTGGGTTTTCCGGGATATTACCCAAGGCTTCCGGGATCCCCAGGGGTAGGGCGATCATACAACTGTCCAAACTGGGACACACTGAGAAAGACGAGGGGTGTTAGTGACAGTCACGACGAGGCAAGAGGCATAATCTGGGACAGCCCAGGATACCCAGGAAGGGCTAGATCCCCATCCACAGGGCTTGCAGGTTCTATAAGGAAGTAACTAAGCTGAACCTGGCTTCTTTGGGGTTGCTGTCACAGATAATGTTTAGTTATCTTCTCAGATACACATTTTCATAATACCATGATTTTATTTGCCCCAACAAACATTTATCACAAGCTTTAAAACACATTTCTACTCTCCCAGTGACCCTCTACCACGAAGTAAAGCAAAGTCTAACAGCGTGTTAAAGACCAGCAGAAGTAAATAGTCAGTCACTCTGGTATCTGAGCTGAGACCAAGTATCTGGTCTCAGATAGCTACATTAGGTTGGATATTTTAAGCTTTCCTCAGGCTTTTTGGTAAGAGGCAGAAAGAACCAAAAAGAGCAGAGGTATTTCTTTGCAATACCATCACCCAACAGTCTCTATACACATTCTCCCAAAGGGTTTAAACTAGCCAGGCTGGGTTATAGCAGTTCTTTTAGTCCAGATCCTGGATTGTTTGGGGGAGTGGATCCTGGAAATACAGCTTATCGGTTGCTTTGGACCCTCTGTTAGTTTTCTGCCATCAGTAGAGGAAAGAAGCATATTGTGGTCAGCCTTGACAGTTATATTTCAGCAGGACAGGGACAACCCCCCCCCCCCCGGCAAACCCCACACCCACCCTGCCCACCAACAGCACACAAGCTTCTCATGGTCAGAACTCAACCTGCTTTGAAATGGTGTAGAGGGGCTTTTCTTTGACACAAAATACAGAACATAGATTGAAGCATCAAGTCATAAAGGTAATTTACAAAATCCAGTTGTATCTATACACCGATGTCCTTAAAGCCACAGATTCCCATGACAAGCCAGTTCTCATGTAATCTGTCTGGCATGGCCTGGCTTTTCAAATGCCACCCATCTTTTATAACATGG
This sequence comes from Catagonus wagneri, assembly GCA_004024745.2. Lineage (NCBI taxonomy): Eukaryota > Metazoa > Chordata > Mammalia > Artiodactyla > Tayassuidae > Catagonus > Catagonus wagneri. The sequence goes on along the minus strand of PVHT020000078.1, from coordinate 6,046,320 downwards.
CTTGTGTTGAAGACAGTCTAGTTTTGTATAAAGAAAAAAATATTTCAAAATTTCATAGGGGTGTGGATGAGTAGGACGAGAGAAAGGAATTATTCAGGAGATTCACCTGCACGAAACAGAACTTAGCAGCACAGTAATTCAAACAATCAGAAGTAGGTTCTCAGTATCATTTGTCAAAGGCTTTCACCAACCTGATAGCTCGAATGACAGTTTTAAGTGGTGGGGTGAGGTCCTCTACTGATACATCACACTGGCATCCTTTATCGTCATACACGTCATCAGTGCCAAGTGCTGTGTCAGCTGCAAGAGAAAACGGCCAGTTAACAGCACCAGAAGTGATTTTGTTTTAATTCTCTCTCTCCCTTTTTTTTTTTCTTTTGGCCGTGCCCGTAGCATGTTGAAGTTCCTGGGCCAGGGATTGAACCTGCGCCACAGCAGTAACCTGAGACACAGCAGTGACAAGGCCGGATCCTTAACCTGCTGAGCCAGCAGGAAACTTCCAGCAGTGATTTAAAACATGCTGCTAAATGGGGGCAACTCACAGACTAAGCTCATAAATCAGTATGAATAAAGTCAGCCAATTGTTTTTCCCAGTATTATTCTTTCTCTTTTCTCTACAACCTCACCAATTTTATGTGATTTGACATGACTACTTTTCTATTTTCTTAAATTATTGTTGATTTACAATATTGTGTTAATTTCTGCTATACAGGGAAGTGACCCGGTTATATACGTATATTCTTTTCATATTCTTTTCCATTGTTATTTATGACAGGATATTGAATATAGTTACCCGTGCTATACAGCAGGACCTTATTGTTTGTCCATTCTATATATAATAGTCTGCATCTGCTAACCCCAAACTCCCATTCCCTGCCCTCCCAGCCCCTCTCCCTCAAGGCAATCACAAGTCTGCTCTCCGTCTATGAGTCTGTGTCTGTTAGACATGACTGCCTTTCTGAGCTGTTTTCCATGGGGAAATGGGGCTGCTGCCACACTTTCTTTTCAGTAGTGGTGACAGATTTGTGTTGGTCCACCCGTGCTTTTTTGTCCAGTTCATTTGAAACTAAAAGCCAGAGTTGATATAACATCTGTTTGGAGTTAGGGAAACAGTTTTTGGACATTTAATTAACTGGCCTGTATCTAGAGAGCTTGAAACCTGTGGCCCTGACCCCATTAGCCCCCATGCCCCGAACGAGTGTGCTAAGCATTCAGTTCCAAGAACGCTGACGCCTTATCAGTTACTGGACATGGAAAGCCCAGAAGACAGCTTGCTTATGATAGCACGGTCAAAGCTGAAAGCAGATTCTCCCACTGAATAAGAAAATCGTCTCCTCATAAACTGAGCAAAATAACTTCTGACTTAATTGCAAAGTTTGAAAAAGGAGACAGGTTTACAATAAACACCAAATTAGTATGGATTTATAAAATTAATAAGGAATAAACATATCATTGTGGCTTTTTCTTTTCAGTAACAGAATATCAAAAGCAGGTTAAAACTCCTGTAATATGGAATAAGTTAAATAAATACTGGTAGGTTTACTTAATGGAATATTGGGAATCTGTTAAAAATGATGACTAATGACTGGAAAAATGTCACAATATATTATTAAAGAAACAACCTATATCTGGGAGTAAGAGTGATTTCATTTTTTCTGCTGGGCTATATTTTCTAAAATTTCTTCAATGAACACGCATGAACTTGGTAATAAGTAACAAGAAAGCACTCATGAGATAAGAGTTATGTAGCCTCCAAATACTGAGCCTCTTTATTTATTTATTTAAAAAAAATTCTTTTTGGAGTTCCCGTCGTGGTGCAGTGGAAATGAATCTGACTAGGAACCATGAGGTTGCAGGTTCGATCCCTGGCCTTGCTCAGTCGGTTAAGGATATGGTGTTGCTGTGAGCTGTGGTGTAGGTTGCAGATGCGGCTCAGATCCTGAGTTGCTGGTTGCTGTGCCTATGGTGTAAGCCAGCGGCTGTAGCTTCGCTTAGACCCCTAGCCTGGGAACCTCCATATGCGTTGTGCCCATGGCATGCAGTAGTTCCCAGGCCAGGGATCGAACCCTTGCTGCAGCAGTGACCCGAGCCACAGCAGAGATGTCAGATCCTTAACCCACTGAGCCACCAGGGGAATCCTGAGCCCTTTAAATGCTGACATAACTCAAGGACTAATACTGCTTTCTTTCACCTTTGCTCTGCTCAGTGTTCATTTGCTAAGTCAAAAAAAAAAAAAAAGGGACTCTGTCACGGGCTGTCCTGGTTGGGTCAGAAGTCCCGAAATGCTGGTGGAGGCCCATTCAACGGCAGTGCTTACATTTGGAAGGCAGTTGGTGCACCATTCAATTCAGCAGCTTACTGTGTTTACTGTGTACCCTGTGTTGGGATCGGAGCAGGGGAGGGTGGGGCGGTGGGGGTGAGTGGGGGGTGAGGGAAGAGATGAAGATGGGTCTTTGCACTTAGATGAAGCTCCTGCATAATTAGCTTTCTTTTTTCTTTTTTTGTCTTTTTAGGGCTGCACCCAGGGCACATGGAAGTTCCCAGGCTAGGGGTTGAACTGGAGGTGTAGCCGCAGGCCTATACCACAGCCACAATGTTGGCACATCTGAGCCTTGTCTCTGACTTACACTGCAGCTCGTAGCAAGGATGGATTCTTAACCCATGGAGCGGGGGGCCAGGGATCAAATCTGTGTCCTCATGGATACTAGTCAGTTTCCTTACAGCTGACCTACAATGGGAAGTCCAGGTTTTCTTATTTACAGCAACTTACAAGTTGGCGATGATGTGTTTGGATTTTAGATGCTGATTTGAGACCCAAAGAAGGTGAGTACCTCACCTGAGGTCTCAGTGGTGGTAACTGGAGCCAGTTAGTTGCAGGACATGTCTCTGAATCCAGTTAACTGAGGTCTCAAAGCCCTTGCCCTTTGCACCGTATCACCCAGTATCAGAACACACACAGGGAATGGCAGTGGCAGCCAGCAGGTCAGGAGAGCTCTGGGGTGCAGTCTGTCCTGCTGGGTACCCTCAGCATCTCTCCAGAGAAGAGGGCCACAGTTTAAACGAGAGTGTACCCACGGACTCTGTGTCCGACAGTCGGATCTGACTCAGGGATGGCCTTGAGGGCAGCCGGCCCACTTTGTTAGGCTGACCACTCACAAAATATAGCCCTTTTAGCACATAAATATCAGACTCAAGATTTAATGACAGCCTTCCAGGAGATGTTCATGATTTCTTCCTCTAACTGGATCCCAACCTGTTCTTAGTTAGTGTAGAGTGTTGAGTAAGTCTTGCCCCCAAATTCACATGCACTCAGAACATCAGAAGATGACCTTATTTGGAATAAGGGTCTTTGCAGATGTAATTAAGGTAAAGTTTGAGATGAGCTCATACTGGATTAGGGTGGGCCCTAAATCCAGTGAGAGTATCCTTCGAAAACAGAAAAGGAGAAGATGAAGGAAGAGAGACAGGGAGAGACCAGGACCCACAGGAAGCTGAGAGAAGCATGGGATGGTTTCTCCCTCAGAGAAGTGACAGAAGTGTGACTTCTGACCAGAAGTGACAACCCTAGCCACAACTTTTTTTTTTTTTTTTTTTTTTGCTTTATGGGCTGCTAGTGAGGCATGTGGAAGTTCCCAGGCTAGGGGTCAACTAGGAGCTGCAGCTGCCGGTCTACACCACAGCCACAGCAACGTGGGATCTGAACCGTGTCTGCAACCTACACCACAGCTCACGGCAACGCTGGGTTGTTTAACCCAAGGAGAGAGGCCAGGGATCAAGCCTGCATCCTCATGGATACTATTTGGTTCTTTACTGCTGAGCCACGATGGGAACTCCTGTGTGCATCTTTAAAAAAGCGCATAACAGTATCTTCATCACAGGAATAGCAGTAAGTAGAAAGTGGACAAACTGGCCTTCGAAAATAGGTCATCACCGGGAAAAATTACTTCAGAAGGACCGGATCCCTGCTCTACAGAAGACGTGGAGATGCGCGTTCCCTGGGACTGAGGAGGGTGTGTGAGAGGTGGGAGAAGGGGGTTCACATCCAGGCTGGGAGGCTGACAGAGCTGAGGCCACTACAGGGAGCCCTGTGGGGTACCCAGATGTTAGCTACCAACGCACTTTGCTAGGATTCCTAGAGCAGAATTCACAAGAGTTTTTATGCTGCTCTTCAAAGAGAGGCATAAAGCTGCTTTCTCTAGCTGAACTCTACTGAGGGGTGCTTCTGACATGGTCCCCTCACACCTCAGAAAACTGGGGACTCTGGGGAGGTTACAGGAAGGCAGATCTTGCAAGGCTTGGATCAGTAGCTTATCTACTCGAAAATCCAGTACAGCCAACCAGAACGTGATGAGGCAGGTCCACGTAATTAAAAGGCATAAAATTCAGGGCCCTTTGATTATTATGAGCTTAATGGAAAACTTCTGCAGCAGGTAGGAACTGCCACAAAAAGCACAAAAGTAAAGGCAGTGAGGCTATAATGTTCATACTGACTGTCAATGGAACTGGACCGTCCCAAGCGAATATAAGGCCGTTTTATCCCAGTCGAAGGCTGAACCCTCTCCTCTGTCCTGCTACCCAGAAAGGACTTTGGTCTCTCCATCTTGTTTAGGAACAGGCTGGGCAGAAGATGGGAGTCACTGATCCAAATGCCTGTTATGGAATTTCATTATACCCTATTACTTGATTATTCAAGGCATAAATTAAACTCCGCTCAGTCCTTAAAAATATGTGTTTTTTTTTTTCTTGTAAGTTTGGTCAGAGTAAACTAATAGGAAATATGTCTTTGCTGACGTGTTGAAGCAAGGGCTGACTTAGAGAGTTTCTCTCCTTATTTCAAAGCCACAAAAATGGGGAAAATGCCATCTTTCTGTTTATAAGTATCTGGAGATATCAATATTGTTTCCAGTGAGGCTAATAACATGTTAAATATCTTTCTCATGATTCCTAGAGGCTTAAAACCCTCTGTGAACTCTGAGGAACCTGGGTGGGGCTTTGCTTTCAGCCAAGGCTGGCTCTGTGCTCTCGACCACACTGCTGGCCCTCTGCCCTGGCATTTTGGGAAATGTGGGTCATGGGAACATAGGCTCATGTGAGCACCGATCTGCAAAAGCCGTCATGAAGGGCAGCATGCCAAGGGGGTGAGGTGCTCCCCAAAGCCCTGTTCCCTGTGGGCAAGCCTCCCATGACCAGTGGGACTGCCCAGTGCACGCACAGTCTGTGCTTGGAGGAAAAGAAGTTTAAAATATAATCTGAGCAGAAACTGACAGAACATTGTAAATCAACTATACTTTAATAAAAATAATAAAATACAATCCTTTGTCTCCCCCAGCTGGCTCTGTCTTCTATTAATTAGCAGTGCTCAAGATCTACTTTCAAATCTTGAGCTTTGTTTCCCTTGATGTTGGAAACCCTATTCCATAGTTTTTGGAAAGAACTACTTGGACCTTCACATGATAAAGAGAACATTCTGGAAACTTCTGCTATGTCCAAAGACTGTTTTTCTTTTTCCACTATAAATTTGGCTGTCAAGATGCAAGTGCTTAGGAAAAAAGGACAGGTAGTTTCTAGTTTATGCTCTTGGTCACCTGCTCTTACAGATTAGATTTCCTTTTACATTTCTTGACAGAATGATTATAGTGGTTTTCAACCTTAGCTGCACGTTAGAATCACCTGGGGAACATTTAAAAAAAATCTCAATACCCAGGACAAGCTGGAACGCAGGCCTCATAGCTTTCCCAGAGGAAGCTTCCCCGAGGAATCCACGTGCAGCCAAAGACCGTTGACTGTAAGTGGTAAACGGTGCCTCTGTTTCTCCCAGTTAGAACCGAAGTATGCGTGTGACTCATCTGCCATTGGACTGAAACTAATTCCCCCAGTTTCCCTTTACACCACAAGTATATTTTGCACAATTGAGACACTGTAGGGGCTTCCCAAGACAACAGGAAATACATCATAAAAAGCAGAAGAAGAAATCATTTACGAACCAGTGCCCTGGGAATAAGGATTTCATCACCTTTTTTGCTCAACCCTGAGGCCTCAGGTTTCTGAATTCCAGCCACTGGTTTCTATCCCTCAGCCACCTGATACCCTGCTCTTCAGGCTGTGACTCTGTTCTCTTTGAACTGTTTTTCCATCCAAGAAGCTCGCATGTTCAGAGACCAAAATAAAATCAAACTGTCAAAACTGAGCAGAAAACATTTGTTTTGTCTTTGGAGGAATGCTAACGTCTTGATGTTTGGGTCATTAGGAGGAATTATAAGGGAAACAGCTGACAGCTTTGGTCACAAAGACAGAAAACGTTACTACCTGATGTGACTAAATTACAATGTAAAAGAAAATACCAGATTAGGTAAAAATAGAAACATAAGACAAAGCTTAATATTTATAAAGTATAAGAAACTTATTTGAATGGATCACAATTCAAAATATAAAGGTACAAATAAGTCAGTCAGGGAAGACCACCAGCAGCAAAAAAAAAAAAAAAAAAAAAAAAAAAAAAAAAAAAAAAAAAAAAAAAACAGAAAAGTTTTCAACCGAATTAGAAATTAAAAAAAAAAAAACATTAAAATAATTTGAAAGTATGGACTTACATTTATTTAACAGCAAAAGAATAATAACTAATACTAACCAAACTGTGTTGAATCTGGTACACTGTGACTTTGCTAGTGACAATGTAAGTCAGAACAAAGTAGTTTTTTTTTTTTTTTGGCTTTTTGGGGCTACACCCGAGGCATATGGAGGTTCCCAGGATAGGGGCTGAATTAAAGCTACAGCTGTCGGCCTACGCCACAGCCAAAGCAACGCAGGATCCAAGCCTCATCTGAGATCTACATCACAGCTCATGGCAAGACCAGATCCTTAACCCACTGAGTGACGCCAGGGATTGAACCCGCAACCTCATGGCTCCTAGTTGGATTTGTTTCCGCTGTGCCACAACAGGAACTCCAGAACGAAGTTTTACAGTAAGAAAAAAACTTAAAAAAATTAAAAATCAGCAACCTTTTACTTTTATACGGGTGGAGTTACCTTTGGAAAATAATTTCAAAAAGAAAACAAAGATAGTCTAATGCCTATTATAGAGAAAGAGTTATATAAATTTCAGCGTCCCAAAGTAGGAAACTCTAAATTATAGTATTTGATTATGATGGTATACTGTATAGCTACGGAAAAGATTATGAACAGTATATAATAGTGTGAAAGTATTTTTAAGTGTTCAGTAAAATTAAAATATGAGACCAAGTACTCGTGCGAATTATAACTATGTACAATGATATATATAAAAAGAAAACCAGGAGTTCCCATTGTGACTCAGTGGTAATGAGCCTGATTAGTATCCATGAGGATGTAGGTTTGATCCCTGGCCTTGCTCAGTGGGTTAAGGATCTGGCATTGCTGTGAGCTGCAGTGTAGGTTGCAGACAGGGCTCAGAGCTGGCATTGCTGTGGCTGTGGTGTAGCCTAGGAGCTGCAGCTCCAATTCAACCCCTAGCCTGGGAACTTCCATATGCTGCAGATGTGGCTCTAAAAAAAAGCAAAAAAAAGGGGAAAACCAGCTAAAAGTGAATATATAAAAATGAAATCAGTTCTTGCTGTGGTGCAATGGGTTAAGGATCCAGTGCTGTCTCTGCAGTGGTTTGGGTTGCTGAGGTGTGGGTTTGAACCTCGGCCTGGGAACTTCCATATGCTGCTGGTGTGGCCAAGAAAAGAAAAAAAAAAGAAGAAAAAGAAAAAGAAAAAAAAGAAAAGAAAAGTAATCAGCAGTATTAGGGCATGCAATTATAGATGATTTAGATTACTTTTAAAATTCCTTAAGGAATTTAAAGATTTTTTTTATTGCGAAAATAACATATGCTTTTTGAAATGGATTATTTGAAAAAATAGAAAAATTAGAATGAAGAAAAAAAAGACTTCCCAAGTTCCAGAACTTAAAGGAAACTACCACTGTCATACGTTTCTTATAGTAAAAATGTAACATCTACAAATTTGTAATACATTTTAGAAATTTAAATGCATGTAATGATTCTATTCCACTGTGATATAAGGAACGCACATTAAAAACGGGACTACTAATGGTGGTGATAACTTATTTATTACATCCTGTTATGAATTATAATTCATTTTCAAAGGGTTCCTTCCTTCTGCTGCTGCTTGTTTTTCAATTACCTTTCCCCCACAATCATTTTCTGGCACCTTAAATATTATCCTAAATTTAGAGTCTCCACTTTAGCCATGTGCTAGTTCAGAGGCAACTTCTTTAATCCAGCTAGAGTTTAGAATAACAGCTTGGGCCCTGATGTAGCAGCACAATTTTATCTCACTATTTCTTGGTTGGGGACTTTTTTTTTTCTGTTCTGTGATAGTTGCTGCTAAGTCACCAAGAGACATACTGGGTCCTTAAGACACTAATAAGAAACCCAGAAAAATACTCCAGATTATATACATATGTATGTTTTTGGCAGCGTCCATGGCATGTGAAAGTTCTCTGGCCAGGGACAGAACCCTTGCCACAATAGCAACTCTCGCCACAGCAGTGACAACACTGTATCCCTTCTAGGCCACCACGGAACTCCTAGATAAAATATTTTTTGTTCTAGACTTTTGTCTTAATTTTTTTTCTCTCATGACAGTAATACATGCTCACTCTAGAAACTTTGAAAATTTGAATTTTAAGTTAAATCATAAAGAATGAGAAAAATTTGTAGTTCAGGTAAATCCTATTAAATTTTAGCCTATTCCTTTCCAGTATCTTTTCCTCTGCACGAACTGATGTTTAATGTCAATTTCTCAACGTTAGATCAGAAGTTGAACACCGCTGACTGACAAGTGGGGGAACTTTATTTTGAGAGCTTGAAAGCCCTTATTCAGCCTCGTCTTATTATATGGCTTCTTCATCTCATGCTCATGCTCCAGCTACACCAGACTACGCATAGTTTCCCAAGATGCTGTCTATAATAAGGTGCATTATTACCTCTGGATAGGCTCCCAAGGGCTGTTCTCTGCACACCCTGTCTATTCTCCTTTCCCGTTTTTTTTTGGGGGTGGTGGTGGTGTGCTGGTAACCTGTGGTGCTGAATTTGCATCAGACAGATTATTAAATGCATAGAGTATCACAAAAGCAAGGAGCACCACCCCCAAAGAAAAGAACGTCAGAATATTTAGAACAAATCATTTACCTTCCAGCAGGCTCTAACTTTTGTGCCATTCTGAAAACTAGAATTTCATTTTGTAGTTTAACAATTTCTGTTTATTTTGAGTTATCCAAAGCAAAGAAGATGCGGTATGGAGGGCAGCAGGACAGAATTGAGAGTCTCAGTCCAGCTATCGAATCACAAACTTTTCAAGAGTCTACGATCCCCAAGATTGAGGCAGCCCTGTCTCCCGTACTGAGTACATGTACCTCTTATATTTGTTGTGCACAACCCCCTTTCCTTGCTAGACGGTCAGCTCTGTGAAGGCAGGGCCCCTCTCCTGCATCCATCTACCTTGTACCTTCTCATCCATGGAGCTACTGCCCCTAGAACACTGATGGTACAAAGACAACCCTCAATGCGTGTTATTTCATGAATGTTGATGAATTTCTTCCTGGCACCACTACAGCCCTCCCTTTGACTTCCATAAAGTCTGGATGTAGGATTTTACAAATAAATTAATTCTGCAGTTAGGAGATGGCCCTGCACCGTGATCTTGTTCATTTTGTGAATCAGCTCCTGGAAGGTGAGGGCTGAGTGTTTTCACGTGAGGTTGTCACCTGAGAGGTCTTGAATGGGCCCCCGTTTCTCAGCTCTGTGTTCAGTGGTGGCTGAAAGCCTTGGCTGTGTTGTAGCATGGAGAGGTGGGCCCTTCATCGCGTTAATGAAAGGTGTCATTCATTTCAGTCCTTGTGTGTGAGATGGTTTTACAAGTATGAGCTGTAAGTTAAAATATTGTACTGCCAGATTGGAAATGTTGTGCTCATTTTACAGATGAAGAAGCTGCAGCTCAGTGTGAAAAATGGCGTGAGTGGGGCCTTTTGAAACAGAGCTGGAGCACCCATTCCGGAGGAACTGCCTTACATGTCCTATTTTTTGAACCTATGAACTGGGCCAGACTGCCAGCATTCCAAGAAGTCAGCAAGAACGAGAAACCCTGTTGTAAGGACTGATAAAAATGAACGTTTACCTTGTGACCGCTTTGCCTGACTAATCAGTGAAGTTCAAAGCTAGCTTTGCTTGTCAGCACCAGTGAACTCTTCTTAAAATGACCTATCTCATTTTCCTCTTTTTTTTCCATTAAGAACCCTGATTCCCTCTCCTGTAAATGGGAATTAAAAAAAAAAAAGATATACATGAACTAATTTACAAAACAGACTCACAGACACAGAAAACAAATGTATGGTTACCAAAGGGGAAAGGGGGTGAGACGGATAAATTAGGAGTTGGGACTAGCAGATACAAAGTACTATATATGAAATAGGTAAACAACAAGGGAATAGCATAGGGAACTATACTCAATATCTTGTAAAAACTTATAATGGAGGGAGTTCCCTTCGTGTCTCAGTGGTTAATGAATCCAACTAAGAACCATGAGGTTGCAGGTTTAATCCCTGGCCTTGCTCAGTGGGTTAAGGATCTGGCGTTGCCGTGAGCTGTGGTGTAGGTTGCAGATGCGCTTCGTATCCCGTGTTGCTGTGGCTGTGGCGAAGGCTGGCAGCTACAGCTCTTGTTAGACCCCTAGCCTGGGAACCTCCATATGCCGCGGGTACGGCCCTACATAAAAAAGGCAAAAAAAAAAAAAGAAAAAAACTTATAATAGAAAACAATTGAAAAAGAATATATATAACTGAATCATTTTGCTGTAAACCTGAAACTAACACAACATTGTAAATCAACTACACTTCAATTTTTTTAAAAAAGGAGAAAAAACCAAGACCATGGCTCTTGGCGAACACCTTTCCAATAACGCTCCAGTTTTTTTCCAGTGTAAAAGCTCAAGTCTTCATAAGGCCTGCAAGGGCCTCGGGTGCCTGCCCCACCCCCCCTTCCGGTCTGACCTCATTTCCCATCAGGCTCCCCTCCTTCTTTTTCCTCTAGGTCCCCTTGAAGGAACCAGGCACCGCGCTCCCTCCAGGGAATGCTCCTTTCTCGATAGCTGTGAGGCACTTTAGCTGCTGAGCTCTCTGCTTAGTATGAATTCTCCAGGAGAACCATCTGGACCACCTTATCCGAGGCGACACACTGCCCTCCCTCCACCATCCATTCTCCTTATCCACCTTTTCTTTCTTCCACATCACTTGGCACCTTTTAACATACTAAACAATTTACTATTTTGTGCTCATTATTTATTTATCTTCCTACTAGAATATAAGCTCCATAAAGCCCAGCGTCTTGTTCTCTAATGTAGCTCGAGCACCTGAACAGTGTGCCTGGAACAGGGTAAGCAAGCTAATATTTATTGAGGGAGCCAGTCAAGGTGAGTGATACCCCTCCACTCTATCTGACTGATCACAACGTACAACTCATTAGCTAACCTTTGCATTTTGGCCTTACTGTTTTCTCTTTCAGTGTTTTTTTTTTTTTTTAAACCTTGAGATCCTACTGTGAAGAAATTCCATTTTTCCTCATGCTTAATTTTTATAGGATTTATTTTAAAATAAGATTTCCTCCCAGTGGCCCATGAAAATATTGAAGTAGCAAAACAAGCTTAAAGCAAAGGCATGAATAACTTCTACAGTAGAACTCAGGAAATATTTGTTGAATAAATATTGTATGCTACACTTTTATTTTTAGGTTGAAATGCAACCTGTGTGTCCACTTTATGTTTTTTAATTTAATTTTTTTAGGGCTGCCCTATAGCATATGAAAGTTCTCAGGCTAGGGGTCAAATCAGAGCTACAGCTGCTGGCCTATGCCACAGCCACAGCAATGCAGGATCTGAGCCGTGTCTGTGACCCACAGCACAGCTCACGGCAATGCCAGATCCTTAACCCACTGAGGATGGCCAGGGATTGAACCCTCATCCTCATGAATACTAGTCAGGTTTATTACTGCTGAGCCACAGCAGGAACTCCTGTGTGTCCACTTTAAATTCTTGAGTCTATGGATGGAGTTCCCATCGTGGCACAGGGGAAATGAATCCGACTAGGAACCATGAGGTTGTGGGTTCAATCCCTGGCCTTGCTCAGTGGGTTAAGGATCCGGCGTTGCTGTGAGCTGTGGTGTAGGTCGCAGATGTGGCTTGGATCTCGTGTTGTTGTGGCTGTGGCACAGGTCAGCAGTTGTAGTTCTGATTCGACCCCTACCCGGGGAACCTCCATATGCCTTGGGTGCGGTCCTGCAAAAAAAAAGAAAAAAAAAAGAAATTCTTGATCCTGCAAGTTTACAATTAGTAAATAATAGAAGAATTTTAACATAAGTACCACAAACTTGAGGGAGCTCTCTCTAGCTAGCCATATCGTCTATGTTAATGTAATAAAGAAGGCCGGACTTCCCGTGTGGCTCACAACAATATAATAAACAAGGCCAACCAGACTTATTTTTTCTTCAGGAACAATGTGACATTAATGGAAATGTAAATATATTACAATGAGGTACAGTGTAACTTCATATGCCACTTTTGGATCCTCACTTCCGTGTTTTTCTAAATGTGACATTTAACCTAGTACTTTACAGTGTTAGTTCTGCAGGGACAAATTGTGAAATTTCAATCATGTGACCACTGTTTGTTCTGAATCTTAGGAGATTTGGAGTGAACAGCTTAAAAGTGAGCTCTTTTAAGAATTAGGAAATCATCTCATTGAATTCTTTTTTGTTGTCGTTGTTATAATGCCTGGGATTTTATTATTACTATTTTTTCTTTTTTGGCCACCCCGTGCCATACGGAGTTCCTGAGTCAAGGATCATGTTTCAGCTCAAGTTGTGACCTATGCCACAGCTGTGGCAACGCTGGGTCCTTAACCCAGTCGGCTGGGCTGGGGATCAAACTTGTATCCCAGTGCTCCAAAGATGTTGCTGATCCCATTTTGCCATAGCAGGTACTTCTCATTGAACTCTGACAGAAATAAAATATAATTACATAAGGGAATTTCTGATTAATCTGTGAACATATTGTCATTAAATTTTTTTTCTAGGCAGAAACATTACAATTATAGTATTAGGAAAAAATTCTGAAAAACGAAAATTTTGTTGGGAGTTCCCACTATGGCACAATGGGATCAGAGTGAACTTGGGGGTGCTGGGACTTAGCAGAGTGGGTTAAGGATCCAGTGTTGCCACAGCTGTGGCTTAAGTCGAAACTGTGGCTCAGATCTGAACCCTGGCTGGGGAATGCCATATGCTGTGGGGTGGACAAAAAAGAAAAAAAAATTGTTTTTATTGGAAAAGAGTCCCAGTATTCATATCTGTGACATACATTGGTTTCAAAATAAAATATCCTTTTGTGTTTTTAAAGCAATATTCTAGTTAAAGAGCTAATTTTAATATTTTGAACAGGTAATTGTGTTTTCTTGTGTATTTTTACCAAAGCAGATGCATCTTATATAGCAAATGTTATGTTAGCACACTTGAAGATTACAGATTGATAAAGACTGCAGAACCTAGCTGTGATGGCTATTTATTTTATTTTTTGCTGTTATGATATTCTCTATGTGGGGTGGAAAACGGGGGACACAAAATAAAGCCCTAGTACCCACAACAGAAATGAAGAGGTACATTCAAATACACTATCAGAGGACATGCAGCACCCTTTTTTTTCCCTAAAAAGAGTTATATGTAGATTATCCTGTGATTACCACATTCTGAAAAAATGGCTCTATATATCATGAAAACTCCCTCGGCTCCTTTAAAGATTCTCACAGTAAAGAGAAAATACAATTAGCCTTCGACTGGACTTGACTACTTCGTTGTTGGCATGGCACAGCATCAGTTTCTATATCTGTTTTATTTTCATACACAATAAGAAATAAATTTGATTTTGTGATCCAGCATGTGCACGCGCATGAGCGCGCACACACACACACACACACACACACACACACACACACACACCAGAAGCTCCCTTCTGGGTTAAGATCGTAGAATGAACATACACATTTAATTTTTTTTTTTTTTTTGGCCATGCCCACAGCATGTGGAAGTTTCTGGAACAAGGACTGAACCCAAGCCACAGCAGGAACCCGAACTGCTGCAGTGACAATGCCAGACCCTTAACCTGCCACGCCACAAGAGAACTCTTCATACACATCTAATCTTGATCCCTCTGAAAAACTCACTAAAACTGTAGTGATGATACTTTTATAAAAGACATAAACCCACAAAAGGATAGAAGAGAGGAGGCAGCAACAACATAATTTTGAAAGTAGGAAAGCAGGTGGACAGGTTAGGTAGCTGACTGGCTGATGCCAGAGAGAAAACTCTATGCCAAGACTGAGAAAAGCTGAGAAACAACACTTCCGATAACTCAGGAACTGGCAGCATTCAGGACCTGTGGGGATAACAGAGAGGAGGAACACTGGGGGCAATCTGCCCACAGTCTTGGGTGTAACTCCTCTCTTCTTGCAGCAGGTGACTGACTAGAGGGCTTAGGATGAGGGGCATCAGGCACGGGTATTATACCAAAAACCAGGGTGTCAAGTGACCAAGTATAGCCCGCACGCTGAGAGCCCACGGGCACCCATCACCAGGATCACAAAGGCAGGAGGATCTCTACCTCAAGGTGCGAGTTTGGAGAAGTACTCTCTGGGGGATCCGATTAGACCAAGAAAAAGAGCTGAAGGTACTGACCCCAGAAACTCCCCAGGAAATGGCTGACCCAGATCAACCTATAGTGAAGGTCAAAGTTGATCGGCCTCAAACCAATGCTCAGAAACTCCAGTCACTCTTGTTTTCCACACTTCCTTATGAGGAGACGTCCAAGGTTTAGTAAATATCGAAGGAAATCTTCTAATACAAAGAGATCAATGTCAACTAGAAATACAGGAAAAGAAAGCACTGTCTCAAAGCAAGATACTGTATCAATGAAACGAAATAGGAAGCTAAAAGAGAGGGACACAGTAAACAGTGACAATAAAGGTTTGGTTCGGAATGATAGGTTTGGATGATAAGGTTGGCTGAAACTCCTAGAAAACAACAAAAAGACAGAGAGGTGGAAAATGGAAGAGGGAAGAAGAAAGCTGGAGGGCCAGCCCACAAGTCCTGCCTCTAAATAATGAATTTCCATGAGACAAAGAGAAAATGAAGACATGAGATCATTTAAACAAAACAAAACATTCTAGCACAGAAGGCCATTTCAGACCAGTTTGAAATGATCCCTTGAGTATCCACTAGAGTAGATAAAACAGTGAAATGTCCTTTTCTGTCTTCAGTGAAATGTCTGTTTCTTCCTTTTGTCTGTTTTCTAATTCTAGGCATATGGAGTTCCTGGGCTAGGGATCTAATTTGCAGTAGAGATCTAAGCCGCAGCTGCAAAACCTGCTGTGCCAGGCCAGGGATTGAACCTGTGTCCCAACACTCCCAAGACACCGCTGATCCCGTTGCACCACAGCAGAAACTCCTACTGTTGAGTCTTCCTTATATATTCTAGAAACTACTCTATGTTGGAATGTGGTTTGCAAATATTTTCTATCAGACTGCAGCTTGTCTTTTCATCTTCTTAATAAGGTAGTTCGCAGAGCAAATGTTTTAAATTTTCATCAAGTTCACTCTGTCAGTTTCCTTTTTACAGACTGTACTTTCGGTGCCAAGTCTAAGAACTTTTTGCTTAGCTCTGGACCCTGAAGATTTTCTCTCACTTTTTTTTTCTAAAAGTTTTATAGTTTTATGTTTTACATTTAGGTCCATGATTCATCTTGTGTCAATTTTTATTATTTAACTTTTAAGACGAGGCAAACGTATTAAGTTAATAAAATAAAAATTCTTTGAAAAAAATCTAAAAGGCTCATGAAATAATATTGGCTCTTACTACTTGTGACATTCTATTTTCTATTCTGTCCCACCCCCTCCCATCCTATCTCATATCTTCCTATCTCATTTTGTTTCATTAAGAAATTACTACTCATAACTCATTAATTTGATTTCATGACACTATATTGTAGATTGAAAAGCACAGTAGATACATTTTTCTGCCTGGTATGCACCCTGAGTTTTACTTCTCTTCATTACTTCTTCTTTTCTAACTTCTCCATCATCAGTTCCATCTCAGATGTTAAAAAAAAAAAAAAACACACTTCTCTTTGCACAAAAGATAAAAATCCTTCTTTGCCCAGAGGTTTCTTACCTGCTCCCCTTTCATGTGCTTTCCTACCAGGTGGCACACAGAAATGTGCACGTCTGCAATTTATGTGAATTAAAGAGTCTTACGTATATGGGAAGGCATAGGGCTGGTTCAACATCAGCTAAAATATTTGAAGCCTGGGAAAATGAGAGATACTTTTGTCACTTTCCCTTTAAAGTTCTGTAACTTTCTACAGTCACTTAAGAAATAGAACACCATCACTATCCTTCACAAAACTACATTCTTGGTAACTTTCTAAAATACGATGTATCTCAACTTTCAGTACAAACTTAGCACGTGGCTGACTATTCCAAGGCAGGTAAAAACAGACACAGTGCCTGCGGACCACAGGAAACTGTCTTGTTGGGAAATTCAATCAAAATGGTAATCTAACTGTGTTTATCTACTATACTAACCAGCACTCCTGCAGTTTGGAAAACTTGATTTTTGCTGTGTTTCTTCTCGGACTTGCTAATTAGCAACATTCAGAAATACTAATTCACACTAATGAGGGGTCTATTACGTAAGATAGTACTGTACTTGAGCATTTTCTCTGTAAGATCAAAGATCCCACTTCCACTGATTGAGTAGATAATTCATGCATTATAAGCATCTTAAATTATGTTAATTATGATGTGAATTTCTCTAAGATTCTCTATTAGGGACTGTCAATTAACCTTACTAGCTAGCTAGCAGAATGCTGGCAAAATTTCATGGAATAGTTCTTGACACTTAATTAAAAGGAGTCTTTCTGTTTTGAATGATGCAATGAAGCACTGCAGAGTTTTCAAAAACAATCAATAGGGTTTCTCCTGCTAAAATTGCTGATCACATCACAACAATGCCTAGTAGTTGCCTATAAAGTGAAGAGGAAAAAGTACTTTAAAAAATTCTTCTTTTTAATTGTACAGGTTACTACGTTCACCACTTTTATTCAAATGGGAACACTGGAGTATTTTTTTATACTTTTAAAAAAATGACTGCAACTCTAAGGTAATATAGGAGTTTCATATCTTCTTAAAAACCACTCAAATACCCAGTTCATTGAATTCCTCGGCATTCAGTGATTTAGCAACCAATACTTTTAATAATATCATACTCTCATTGTGCGGTGGCTTTTCATAACTTAAAGCAATTTCTATCAATAAGACACATTGAATTAAATTCTGAATAACTAAATAGTAAATCATTTATTTGCTCACTATTAATTATTCATTCACAATTTTCTAAGCAACTATTATGTGCCATGTATTGTGCAGTCATGGAGTAAATCAATGCTTCTGTTCCAGAACACACAAATTATTTTTATCATCTTTAATAAAGGCAATGATCCATGATTAAAAAAATAGTCTGATATATGATAAGGATGACTTCATCCTTAATGTGATTATTTCAGTTATTTAGTAGGAAGACTCTAAAAACGTACTCTAAGGAATAAAGATATAAAGTTTGTGTGAACTTATAACCTTTAAACTTCCATTTACCATCGATAGAAATTGCCACCAAGTACTGGAAGAAAGATGAAAACATGCGAACTAATCAAGTCCAGGACTTGAACTCCTTACAATTAGTGTAGAAATTAGCATTAACGAATTAACAAATAATAACAATACAGCCAATGTATTGAGTACTCACTCTGTGTGGGGCATTGTACAAGAATATCACACACATATCTCACTAGTACACAAACAATCCTATTAGGGAGACCTTATTCCTGATACTTCAAAGAGAAAAAGGATGAACTAAAATACAGGGAACTTAAGTTACCAGCCTCATCTCACTCAGCCTCATGGGGAAAGTAAGATTTGAAAAAAGTTCCCTTTTATTCCCAAACTATGTTCTTAACCACTGTGTTGGGTTAATTTAATTCTTATAAAAATTTCTTAACTCATCATACTCAGTTGAAAACAATGACATAAAACAACAAGGTCCTGTATTGCACAGAGAAATAACTTCAATAACCTATGACAAATCATAACGGAAAAGAATATGAAAAAGAATATATATATCTGAATCATTATGCTGTAAGCATAAATCCACATGACATTGTATACCAACTATACTTCAATAAAATATTTTAACAAAAAACTCTGGAACTAAGACCAAATATGTATTTTTTATATCACACACACGCACGAGAAAGACCTCACAGCTTCGTGAAAACATTTTTCCTCATATATACACACACACATACAAATCAACATTAGTATTCTTTTGTAGTTCCACCAATAAGTCATCTCAGTGTTTGCAATAACAACAAGGCAAATTCATAGTCTATCAGGACTGCCTTTGTTAAAACAAACATTCTGGAAATCCTAGCAAAGTCAAGTGATCATAAGAAAGCAAAGGCCTACCACATGCAGATAACTGAGAGAGCTGCAGTCTGTGCCTCGTGGCACCATCTCAGATGGCCTCCCCTAGCAGTAAAATACCTGAACTAAGTCAAATTAGACGAGACCGACGGATGGCTCTTGGCTTCCTAGACTGAGACAGACAGCACTTCAGCTTAGGGAGAAACATTCTGAATCAATGGCAGAGTGACTTAAAAGAACTTACTTAATCTTATCTCCAAAAAGATGAGCTCAGTCAAACAGTCATTGTTTACAGTGGCCCAACAAACTGTGGAATTACAAATCTGCATTATTCATTAACCAAATCTGTTGGAGAATTCAAAATTGATCTGGTAAACTATCCCCCAACTTTCAATTCTTATTGGGCTAGCAATGATACTGCCAGGAAAAACCAATGTGTCAACCTGGATACCACTTGGATGCAGAGATGGCCATGTTTAAGTGTGGCTTTCAAAAAATAATGGGAATTACTGATGTGTCACCCTGACACTTGAAGGGATGGGAGAGAATATTTACAGTGTCTATAATGACTAGGGGGGCCTGGCATGAGCAGATTTGTCATATTAATTGAAATAGGAGATAACCAATCATTGAACTAACACTAAACTTATAGCTGATTTATTCCAAATTTCATTCATTTACTCATTAGTGATGTACTTATGTGAAAGAAACCTGCTTCGCAGCATGGTAGAATATAAAGAGCTCTGGATTTATACCTAAGTGCAATTTCAAACCCCAGTTCCCGTATTTAAACTGAGCTACGTGGGCAAGTTATTTACATTTTCTGGGTCTCAAATTTCTTATCTGCAAAACGGCTGTGTGGGTGTTGAATGAACCAACAGATGGAAAATGCCTAGTCAACGCCTGGCACACATTAGGTGTTAACAATGCTGTCTTCCTTCCTTTTCCTTCTTAAGCTCTGGAAGTGAAGGAAACTACAGGGAAGAATATAAAACGAATCAAACATCGACACTGTGTTCCTTGAACCAGTAAGATGTTGCATATAGTAAGAGTGAACACGCTATAAGTGACTGGGGTGGTGGGTGGCAATGCCGGCCACCATTTTTGCTGCTCCTCACCTCAAGTGCTGGAGCCTCTTGCCCACACTTCACATTAGGGGCTGTCTTGCTGATTTGCTTTGACTGACAAACGCAGTGGATATTACTCCGTGGACATCTTAGTCTAAGCCTCAACAGACTTTGCAGGTTCTGCTTTTACTCTTGTAACAGGGGGAAACAAACTTGATTCCATATTAGATCTGTTTAACTTTAACCTCGGTGTTCTGTTGTTTTGCTTTGAGTTCAGAATGTATAGCCTGAAACAGACAGGAGAGCCCATTCTCAAGGCTCTCACCTTTAAGGGTATAACACTTTTCCATTCAAATAAAAAGTTGCAGAATAGAGAATAACATTTGTCTTGTTAGAGGTTTATAGGAACATGGAGAACTGACCTATAGGTGTACAGCTGCAAGAATAAAGGATTCTTACACCAAGAAGTTTGCAACAACCAACCACGCTCTCACCTTGCCTTTAAATGTGCTTTGCTGAAATCCTTCTGAGAGTTTGGGGTTCTTAGGGGCACGAGCCACCCGTCTCCTTGCATGGTCCTGCAATAAACTTTTCTCTGCTCCAAACTTGGATGTTTTGGCATTGTCTGGCCTCACTGTGTGTTGGGAACTTGCTTTGGTAACATCCTCTCAGGAAGACACCGCCACCATGTGAATTGGCTCAAACTGCTAGAGGCTGCAGGACCACATGGAGTGGAGATGGGTCAGCCCAGCTGAGGTCTCTGGAGGCCACCCAGCAGCTAATCACAGGTATATGGGTGAGTTCAGCCATGGCCAGAAGAACTGCCTGACAAAAGTGCAGGCTGAAAAATGGTTTCTGTTTTAAACAACTAAATCTGGGGGAGGGGACAGTTTTGCCTGAACGGATAAGTGATACAAATTCAAGAAGATGTGAGGTCATGACATTTTTCAACCAAAACACAAAATCATGGGAACACAGGTTCAAAACAATTTGGGGAAAGATTAGTCACTGGCTCTGACAGAATGATTTGGTATACCAGTTGCTACTGCATAAGATTAATGAAAGATGCAAATCTCTCACCAGGGGGAATTAAGGGTTTCATGTGCAAATGAATCTTTGTGATTGGAGGTACAGAGATTAATTTTCCCCAGGCAATATTCTTCTGAGCTTTTTATATTTTCAGGGTTCAGAAACTGTTGTTATGCATTGTACATGGCAACAGAGGAAAAAGATGGCAAGAGAAGAAAAGCTGGGAAAAACTAGATGCTGAAAGTACAATAAAAGTACTGTAGAACAATGTGAGTTTCATACTGCAGAGAACAGAAAGCAAAGCTGGATAACTTGCCTTTTTCCTGGGTCAGCCACTGACAGCAGAGAAAGGATCCTGGCCTCTAACCTTTTTTCTTTTTCTTCCTCCCTCCTTCCCTTCCTTCCTTCCCTCCTTCCTACCCCTCTTTTTCCCTCCCTTTCTTTTTCTTTCGGTCTTTCTTTCTCTTTCTGTCTTTCTTTCTCTCTCTTTCTTCCCTTCCTTCTTTCTTTCCCTCCCTCCCTTCCTTCAAAAGTGCTTCCCTTACATATAGGCTAAATTCTGTGATCTGTGCCACCACTAACTGTGAGCTCATTTTGTACACATTTTAGAGGCCACCCGCAGGTTGTTTCCGAGGAGTGTGAAGGTGGCAGAGTGAAGAAGATACCTTTCCTCTTAGATCCCATCAATACTGTAACGGAGGTGGGGCTGGGTGGTAAAACTTACAGACAGATGGGTCATGGCTGCTTACTTTGCCCCCTGCAGTGCAAAATGCTAGCCCTGGGAAGTACCCTTAACACTTGTTGACTAGAATGGAAATCCACTGGTCAAAGGCTTCACCCGTTCTGTGAATGCTCTGCTATGAAGCACACACACACACTGGATGATGGTGAGGGACGCTTGCCACACTTCTCAGGAAAATGCAGCTGACAGTGGCAAGGGACAAGAAAGAGTGGGACAGCATTCCTCAGCCAACCGTTCCCTCCCTCTTCCACTTTTCAGGGAGGATGAGAGCTGGTGGGATAAGGCAGAGCCAGAAGAACAGTTACAGCAATCTGTGTTTATTAGGTAATTTCTTTGGGGTTGCCTGGCTTCACCTCCTAAGGACCTGGAAGTCCCTGAGTGTTGATGACCTGAGTGTAGTATAAAGGCTTCCAAGGACAGACTCTCTTCCCTTGGTGTGGGGTCTCTCATTGCTGGACCGTCGTGACACTGAGCTAGAAGCTGGTATTCACACTGGGTTCTGGTGCTGCTCTTTGAAGTTACCAAGAACATCTCTCCAATCTCCTGAAGCAGCTACAGAGGGCTGCACACTGTAAAAGAGCGAGCTCTGAGGGCGGGGTTATAGCACTTTGGTTTTGCTCCTGACTGGCTGCTTTCTTGCTTCCTCATTTTCTTTTCTTTTTTGTCACACTAACCAATGTCCAATATTACTTTTAAAAGACTGCACCAAGAATGGAATATAACATTCTCTAATAACATATATGGGAAAATAATCTGAAGAAGAACAGATATATGTATAACTTTGCCGTGCACCTGAAACTAACACAACACTGTAAATCATCTCTACTCCAATATAAAGTAAAAATCTGAAATAAAATAACAATACCCACTTAATAAAAGAGAATGGAATATAAAGTCCAGCTGTAATGTGGCCAAGGTTGGTTTACCCAGTATGTGATTTTTTAAAAAAAATATAATATATAGGATACTGGACATGAAATGGTTAGACTGGAGGCCACAAACCCAAATGCCTTTAGAAGGAGGCAGGTAATGCTTGGATGGGGAGCTGGTGGCTGGGGTTCCTGGAAAGACAACAGGGAGTGGTGGAAATCTGCTACTTAAAAGAGATGCCCAATGCATTTGTGGTGGGTGCTGCTAAGATGGTCCCCAGTGATTCCACAGTCTGGTACTTGACCCCTTGTACAGTCCTCTGCTACACTGTCTCAGGGCTAAGTTGTGTGGCCCCAGCAGATGGAGGAAGTGATGAGAAGTTAGGTTATAAATATGGCAGCTTCTGTCTTGGGTACTCTCTGCCAGCTTCATGTCATGAGGACATTCAGGCAACAAATGGAGTGGCTGACGTGGGGGGAAATGAGGCTGGCAGCAAATGCTCGAGTGAGCTTGTAAACAGATCCTCCCCTAGTTGAGCTTTGGGATGAGGTTGTGCTCGGCCACAGCGGGACTGCAACTACATTAGAGGCTCGGAGCCAGAATTGCACCGCCAAAACACTGCCAGATTCCTGACCTCAGGATTATAAGTGTCTACTGTTTTAAACCACCAAGTTTGGGGCAAATTGTGATGTAACAACAGATAGCTAATACAGCACTCTAATTCATGTCAAAGCACCACCAGACACATAGACACACACACACACATACTTTGCTGTGCTGGTGAAACAAAATTCAGAGCTCCGATTTACACAACCCTAGTTTCTCCATAAAACCTGGATCTGTATAAGGCAGAAAGATATGGCTTAAGGCTGTACTCAGAGGTCATCTGGCAACTTAGATTCTGCTGGAAGTGAGGAGGTAAAATCTACTCACAACTCATATCTTAAGCAGGGAGCTATTTTTTCCACCAATAGGAACCAAATATAATTTTGCCTATCACTGAAGGCTGACAGCACACATTGTGGAAGAATCTAGAGAAATCCGGACCAAAATCCTGTTTTATGATACCGAGTACTTGGATTAGCATAGAAAGCCAGGGGGATCTCCAGTCCAATGAAAATGGAAATGTATTTCCCCAGTAATTAAAAAGCAGGAACAGGCATTTCACAAAAAGTATTGGGAAAAGCAACCCTTACCAGAAATACAATACTCAGTCTCTTAGAGTCTATAACCAGAGACTGAAGGTTCTCTTCTCCCTAAACCCTCAGCAGAAATAAGAACTTTGGAATACGGAAGCGGATCTTGGGGGACAGGAAGAGTGCAGGACACACAGGAGAGGACTAGGATACGCCTTTGGGTAAAGAAGTGACTCTGGCTGAATAAATAAGGAACTTGAACAACTACAGGGAGAAGGAACCTATGGACCAGAAGTGAGGCAGTTCCTCCAGGTAACAGTGTTCACCAATGACTGGGTGAAGAATTGAAAGTACGTTTCAGAATCCTACTAACTATCCTCTGTAGGCTCTTGCACAGAATTATGCTAACACTCAAGTTGGGTATAGGATGAACTAAGGACTGTTAATTCCCAGAGTTTAGACCCATCGTTCCCAAGAAATCCTTTTATTCTATAATGAAAGAAAACCCTCAGGAGTGCGCACAGCCCTCAGCCAGGCAGCCCCTCCAGGAACTTGCACCCATGGGTTCAGCTGAAGTCCTATAGATACTGCTTTAATAAGAATTAATTCTGTCAACATGATGCAGAATCATGATCAGGTCATTTCACAAAGTGCCTGGAAGTACCGTATATTGTGGAAAATAACAAAGTGTGGCTGCAGCTGGGCCATCCATGTGGAAAGTCAGGAAGAATAATAAGTGTAGTGCTGTGCTGGGCATTTTGTGGCAACACCAAAAATGTCAACTGGGAAGACTGAGCGGAACACAATGGAAGAAGATGCCTTTGGCAAAGAAGTGTAGAAGAGAATCAGTATCAGAGGAAAGGCCCATGTGTAGAGATTAGTCAAATAAAAAATGTTGATACCTTGTGACTGATGCTATTTGGAAGAAAGAATCCCATGGTGGGCATAGGGGTTGTCAACTGAGGCACGTTGTCTGACCACTGCACTAAAGTGCTTCCTTTTTGCAGTGTACCCACTGAGCTTATACCGACGATCTTAAACAAGAGTTTTAGGAGAGGGTCAAGAAGAGAAGAGGGGAATGGATTACCATCTTCAAGAGGAGCTGAGGGTTCCGCCATCTCAGGCTGTGCATTTCTTTCTTTTTTGTCTTTTTAGGGTCACAGCTGTGACATATGGACGTTCCCAGGTAGGGGTTGAATTGGACCTACAGCTGCTGGCCTGCACTACAACCATAGCAACACCAGATCTGAGCTGCACCTGCAACCTACACCACAGCTCACAGCAATGCCAGATACTTAATCCACTGAGTGAGGCCAGAGATTGAACCCACGCCTTCGTGGATACTAGTCAGGTTTGTTACTGCTGAGACACCGCGGGAACTACTCAGGCTGTACATTTCTACTCATGCTAATTTTAGGTTGGTTGTCATTTACGAAGGGGAGGAAGAGTCCTGGACAAGCAGCTTGAGGGGCTGCTGAGGAAATGGGGAGAAGGGTGGCTGCCCAGTTTTCACTCGGCAATGCTGCTGATAGGAAACACACAATCTGGGCTGACTCCATGGGAGGTTGGATCGTATCATCTAAATTCAAATTTTTTTCTAGGTTTTCCTTTATCCACTTTGTCCTTGATTTGAAATACAAGGAGTTAATGCCATTCTGTGCTCAATGCCTCATGGAGATTATGTGATGAAAGAAAGGAGGAAAAAATAATTTTTTTTTTGTCTTTTTAGGGCCGCAAGTGTGGCATATGGAAGTTCCTAGGTTAGGGGTCAAATAGGAACTACAGCTGCTGGCCTACAACACAGCCACAGCAATGCAGGATCTGAGTCACATCTTCGACCTACGCTGCAGCTCACAGTAATGCCAGATCCCCCACCCACTGAGAGAGGCCAGGGATTAAACCCACATCCTCATGGATACTTGTCAGATTTCTTTCCACTGCACCACAATGGGAACTCCGTCACAAATCCTTTCAAATCTATCCAGTTACACCTCCTGCCCTGCCCCTTGACCTCTGAGCTGCAGGAGGTCTGGCCCCAGATCCAGGTGCTGGAGACTGACTGGTGACTGCATTGCTCATTCGTTCTCACCAGTCAGCATTTCAGCAGGGACCCAATCTGCAATGTAAGACATGAATGGATGGTTTTCCCCACATTAAAAAGAGGTACCAACATAGGATGGTCCCCCGTTTGCCTCTCAAGGTATTATGTGCAGATAAGATGCTTGTCGCCATCTTGCTTGCAGCCTGAGAAGGAGGCAGGCACACAGCGGGGCTGTCAGAAGAAGGCTCCAGAGAAGCCTAGAGAAGGGAAGCCCGGGCACCTGTGTGCCTTGCTCTGAACCTCTTTTCTTGTGGCATTACCATTTTATTATTGCTTAAGGTAACCGAGACTGCATCCTAACTGGTCCATTGGCTGAGGGGAGAAGGAAAGTGGAAGACAAATGAGACAAGAGAGAGCAGCAGTGCCTAGAACAAGGGAACTGGCCTCAAGGCACCCCCACAAATGGAAGGTGTTTTGCATCTTTTGCCCTACCAGCCTCCACTTAGGTGAGCCCCACACATCTCCTGTACCTACAGCTGTGCCAGCATGAGCCCTGAGGATTACTTAGAAGAATGGATGTGTTACCCTTGAGCAGAAACAACAGTCAACATGTTAACCATGCAGAAGGTGTGAGAGATTTTTTTAAGCTCTACAGTGTGGAGCCACCTCCTTATTTTTGTTGAGATGACTTGGAGTCAACTCTGCAGGGTGTTCCCAGTATAGTCTCTTTGATAGCAAATTAGTCTCCAGAAACCTGGACTTGCCCCAGTGCTCCCTTAATTTCATTCTTTGGGTTCTGGCTGCCTGGCGTTCCTCCACCACGATGCTTCTGCCACGTTCCACATGCTCATCTGTGTTGAGAGCTGTCCATCTTCTGATATCACATTTTGTTATCTCAAAACAGACCTCAGATGACCTTACGGTTTGCCTCTCTCTTTAGGTAAACAGACACAGACCAGATGGCTATTATCCTGAGCCTCTTCCAGATACTTGATCAACACAGAGAAGGGTCAGCTAAAGGCCATCTCCTCAGTTTGCTAACCGTCCAATCTGGCTCTCTTTGAAGATGATGCAGTTCAGAGATTTGGCAGCTAAGGGTTGGGAGAGAGATGAGATGGGCCAGTGGCAAGGTCAAACGGTTTCTAACAGAAGAGGATGTGACCAATGGAAGATGGAAGAGTAAGAGTGGGTAGAAAGGAGAAATGAAAGATGTTTAGAGGTGTGAATGTGTTCTACAGGAGGCCTGTGAAATCAGACTGTCTGGATGTGTGCTGTGGCTCCTGTGTTTACAGCTGCAAGATTTCGGGAAAGTCATTTAGTTTCCAGTCTTGGTTTCCTCATTCATAAAATGGGGATAATAACATGCATCCTTCATAGGGATTTGGAAGAATTAAATGAAATCACAGAGGTAAAGCATTTAGAACAATGCCAGCCAATAAATGTTACTTTTATCATCATTATTCTCATGTCTTGAGATACAAATACCATTTTAAATCCATCTAATTTTTCTTTTTTCTTTTTTTTTTCTTTTTTAGGGCCATATCTGTGGCATAAGGAAATTCCCAGGCAAGGGGTCAAATTGGAGCTGCAGCTGCTGGCCTAGGCCATAGCCACAGCAATGTGAGATCTGAGCTGCAACTGTGAACTACATCACAGCTTGTGAGAACGCCGGATCCTTAACTCACTGAGTGAGGCCAGGGATTGAACCCTTATCCTCATAGAGTCAACGTCAGGTTCTTAACCCACTGAACTGCATGGGAACTCCTTAATTTTGTTTTTAAAATGAAAGTTGTAGGAGTTCCCATCATGGCTCAGCAGAAGCGAATATGACTAGTGTCCAGGAGGATGCAGGTTTGATCCCTAGACTTGCTCAGTGAGTTAAGGATCCGGTGTTGCCATGAGGTGTGGTGTAGGTTGCAGATGTGGCTTGGATCCTGTGTTGCTGTGGCTGTGGTATAGGCCAACAGCTACAGCTCTGATCCAACCCCTAGACTGGGAACCTCCATATGCAGTGGGGTGTGGACTTAAAAGACAAAAAATAAAAAAAAAATTAAAATGAAAATTGTACATATCAAAAGTGTGTACCATGATAATCTGATATACACATACAAAGCAAAATGAAACTGTGGTATAATTATACGATAGACTATTACTTATCCCTAAAAAGAAAGAAATCCTGTCATGTGCAACAACATGGATGAACGTGGTGCACACATTATGTCAATTAAAACAAGCCAGACATAGAAAGAAAAAATATGCATGATCACGGTCATTATATGTGGAATCTAAAAAAAAATCTATCCTACCTTCTTTTTGAGATAATAGATAATATGAAGAAGCTTAAATACTACTGATTGACTATAGGAACATTTCTATCTCTTATTATTGGATTTATAGACTAAAAATACTATTAGTATCATATTGTCAAAATAAATTTGCCACGGCAATACCAGTGTAGTCCCTTACAGTTTACTTTCTTCCTTATGTTATTCGTAAATTTCTGGCATCAACATCTGCCTACTACTTTCCACTTCTCTGTACATGTGGATTTGGAATTTAAAATTATGTCCTTTTAAAGTGTAACATGTAAATTTCATCAAAAATTATAGCAAAGAAAAACAACATGGGGTATTTATAACCTTTGTAAGAATCATTAAATTATAAAATAATACAATCTGTGGTAAAGGTCATCATATTTGGCAGGAATTATTAAAATTTACAGATTAAACAAATTTCTTTTGTTTTTCTATTATGCTTTCAGTTACAGGCCCACTGTTTTCCAAGTGTAATTTACAAACTTAAAGGCTGGTCTGAATTTCTAATTTTCCTTCTGCTATACATCTACTCTCCCTGAGCTGTTAATGGGCACTGAAATGTCTAAAACATGTAAAGGAAAAAGAAAAGTAGGAAAAAAAGAACCCCAGAAGCAAATGAGCAAATAGATTTAAAATAATTGGGGGTTGGCTGCAGTACTATATATTATTTTCTATGGGTAATAACTGGATTCTAGAAATATTAAAACTTGGAGACACTATAAATAAAAATGTATAAAACGAAGTCAATATTTATTTGATAGCTACTTCAGTTTTTTTTTTTTTTCCTTCTGTAAAAAGAGAATTTCTGTTTCCCCAAGATCTAACAACGACTTAAATCAGAGGTCAAGGTTCTGGGCTATCAGATACAACAAGGAGTCAGGAGTCATGATCTCCTGCAGGTGGGCAGCCAATGGAGCTACTTCAACAGGAAGCAATCTGGTCTGGGAAACTCAGAACCAACTGAGACAAGCATCAACCAGGGAAAAGCAATTCCTTTCTAATAAAAAAAAAACTGCACTTGTGCAAAATGATATAAGGGACGGATGGTAGAAGACCTTTCCAATTTCTGATTTGGAAGAGAACAGGACTTCTCTTTCTATCTGTCTGACCTCTGAGAGATCTCTGCAGTAACTGAAAAATACCGTGATGGATAGTGCCGAAATCTGAGTGTCTTTGAAAAATGCTTCCCCCCCGGCCAAACATACAAGTGAAATTCATTTTCCATATTCAGAATCCAGATTCTATGCATTTATATTTAGATGTGCTCAGCCAACCATAAGGACTTCACAGCACGGAGGCAAGTGTTGCTTGAAGCCCACGCTGAAAGAGTGTGGACACACTGTGGGTAACGGATGCGTTTCGAGCACATGTGAACCCAGGGCTAGGGTGAAGATGTGGGCACACCCCCACTGCCCGTGGATGTCGTGACCTGGGTTTGCAGGAGCTCTGTTATGGCTGAATTATCCTTCCCAAACTCATTTGATGAAATTTTCACCCTCAGTACCTCAGATTTTGAGACAATTAGGTTAAAATGAAGTCATTTGAGTGGGCTCAGTCCAATATGACTAGTGTCCTTATAGGAAGAGGAAACCTGGACACAGACACGTGTAGAGAGAAGATGAAGTGAAGATACAGCAGGAAGGTGGCCATCTACAACCCATGGAGTTCTCAGACTTGGTGCCTCCAGAACTGTGAGGGACTAAGTGTCTGCTGTTTAAGCCACCCAGTCAGTGGCACTTTGTTACGGCAGCCCTACAGCCTAATAGAGTTCTATTCATAGTAGGAGCTATCAGACCTCATTAGACAATCTGTGTCTACACTCAGAGCTGGCTGCCAGCACTGAGACCAGGAGGAACTCTGCTTAAGGAGAGGGCTTAAGTGGCCATCAGTTAGACCAAGGGCTCCCATGAATTTATAGACACACAACCAAAATGGAATAATTTGTTTTTTGTGACCCCTTTTCTATGTCAATGATCTTAAATTTAGAACATCATTTCTAATGTCTGATATTTCATTATAGGGATTGTATCCTAGAAATGAAATGGGTGAGTGGGAGGTGTCCAAGTTCAGGCATATGTAAAGGCTTTTGATACATATTGCCAACTGGCTTTCCAGAAATGCTGTGTCCATTTACATTCAGAAAGTCTCTTTTGAGGGCTACATAAAGCCTTGTAACTGGTAACTCTTGACTCAGCTGTTCATGGGCTTTCAGCCAAATTCCTAGGGAGGAGCGTGTGGAAACCAGAGGACGCTGAAAATGTGTGCCACCAGTGACTCAGGACACTCAGGGGCTTGATGGGGGACGTCCAGTGCAGGGGAGGGATCAACATGGACTGGGGCCACATCGGGTCAGCAGCTGGGCACACTGGGAGAGCATGGTGTCCAAGGGGTATGCAGAGTGGGGAAGTGTGAAGATGGGTCACAGGGTGCTCCTCTGAGAGTGGGGGGCCAGCCTGATGATCTCTGAATGGGCTGGCAGGGACCAGGGTTGAGGGACCCTGGGGTCACTGTGACTATGACCCGTTGTTGTTAATTTTATCCATCAGGCTCCCAGGGCCTGGGAAAATACAGGTTATGCTAGGGAATGAGCACAGAAGGACTGAGAGCCTTTGCGGGTTTTCTGCATTAATGGAAGATGCTATTTGATTCTGGTGCTTTGCCCAGCATAAGAGCTCCCAGGGGGCAACTTAAAAGGGAAGCCAAGCTAATCTTAAATGAAAAAGAAAATGTTTTATTTTATACACATGAAAATCATATGGCACTCAATAAAATGTGTTGGCAAGTAAACTTCTGCCACATAATGTGATAAATAAAATAGGTTAATTCCTCTTGGGAGAAGAACTTTGAATTCTAGCTATCATTACATAAGAACTTTCAATAAGAATCTTTCTAACTTCGATAAGCAGTGGTCCCTGATTTAGAGGATGTACAGAGCAGAGAAAGGAATAGCACCTTCTCAGGAGTCCAGAAAGGTGCTGTCACCCATCTCAACTGTGTTTCAAGACATTTCCAAGCACCTGGCTGGCTTTGGCCTTGGCCTTAGCCACAACCTGTACATCAGGATAGTCCTGTCAATCTGTTACAGACCTGGTCTGAGAAATAATAACATGCTGTAGGTATGAGTGAAAAATTAACATTTTGTGTAACTTCCTTGAGATGTAGATTTAGCTGCCAAAGTTGTTTCCAAAAGTAAACTTATGTTCTGAACACTTGCCCAAGGCAGTGAATAAATTTCCAAGAAGAACCAATTCTTTCCCTGGGGTTGTTTCCTTCTCTCTCCTAGTGATAACAGGGAGAACTAATTACTTCATCTTGCTCACCGCAGCGGATCATATAAAGAACTGTTATGGAAAAACAGGGCTTACCATCTATCACTGGTTTTGGCTGGGAACTTTTGAGGCGCAGCGAGGGCCGGAAGCGGGTCCGGTCGTTGAAGCTCCAGCTCTTTTGCACTTTGGTGGGGCTGCCCTCGGCAGTGATGTCCGTGCTTGGGGACCTCCTGTCACCCACCGAGGCTTGTCTGCTCTTAATGCTCTGGCCCCGCGGGCTGGCCATGCGCACGCGCTCCTTAAAGCTGAGCTTCTGACTGTGGACAACAGAGGCATCGTTATTCCATTTTAAGCAATTCCTTCCACTCTGCTTGGATGAAACCGTATATGATCATGTACTTCAACAAAACACAATTTTTTTAGCAAGTAGGGATGCAGTATACTTTTCCTTTATTGAAAATTTGAGCTGTATTGAGTCCGTTTGCATTCATTTCAAGCTCATCTCCTTCTACAGGTATATGCACACCCTTCCTGGATGCAACAAAGGCCTGAGACCAAGCACAGTGGTTTGCGCACAACTATATTGGAGATAACAAAGAACTGGTTGGGTACTCACTTTAGAAACAGATTTTAGCTTTAACCTCAACTATGAGTCTTAAAAAAGCTATTTTTTAAAAATTTGGGAGCATGTCTCTTTGTAATTGCAAAACCATTTCTACAGGAAAATAGGGATGGCAGTTACACATACACGTATATTCTGCATGCACTTTATATTCCAGGCAAGATTACGATAGCCGCGAATTCATGCAGTCTCAGAGCGGCTGGCAGCAGTACAACACTTAACACCACATTCATTCTTGTGAGACAAAGACCACACAAGGTAGAACAGCCCCAGCTTACAATGATTGTGATGACTGATTAAGGGAATGAGATGTCATGTTCACTAACACAATTTCCTGCTGTTAAATAGGTTATCGATTTGCTGTGGCAGCTCCTGGTAACTTATAGGTGTTTGCATTTGGTTCTCAGATGCCAGTCAGGCCTGAGTCGATGAGGGTTGATAAAGGAACCATTAACAACAGCAGCACTATCTAAAGCGCGTCTCTAGGCTTTCCTCATCACACGATGCGGTGTGATGTGCTGGGAGATGTGCTGCAATTAGAGGCCCTGTCTCTATTTTGGAGATAAAAATAGCAACATAGCTGAGAGATTTTTTTTGTGGGGGATCAGATAAACTGTATGAAGCTCTGTGGACCTATTTTGTCTGCGTTCTTGTTGCCTTTACAAACTACTGTGTTATTCATTAGAAAGTGATACTGTCATGGAGTAGGGGCCCAGGGCTCTTCATGCCTTGATGTGAGGAGGGGATGGGTCTGGGGGCAGTCACTTCCATGAGTGGCTGAGATCTGCAGGCTGGCTGCAGCCTTTTGTGAGGTGTGAAGGCGGTTCCTATAGACCTGATTATCCAAGAGCAAGTGGAGGCCTTTTCTTTTCCACTTACCGAAATGTCCACTGTCCCCAACTTCAGCATGCCAACAGCAAATGTGTTTGGTGGATATACGCTTTGTAGCTAACAAGAAACAGTCACATTTATTTTTCCATGCCTAGTTGCTTAACAAATGAGAGTCTAAAAAGATACCATGTTTTATGTGTGTTTCAATGAAAACACATTGAATAATGAGCTATGATGGTCAGAAAGTCCTGGTGACATAAACATGTTGATCATGCAGCTGACAGCCTACTCTGAAGGGAGACAAAGCTGAGTCCCGCATGATTGGCTGAAGGCACATGCACAGGACAAGCTGGGCGGGTTTGTGGTGGGCGGGTGGGTTCAAGGGCTCTTTAAAACAATCCCATCAGTCAAAGGCTTTCTCTGTACTTAAATGTGTGATTAAATGGTGGCTTACATTCAACAGCAGCAACAATAACATCATGATACTGCATCTTCTTAGTCTCAGGCTTGGTTCTCCATGTCATCTAAAACCTTCGCATTGTTTAAATAAATCCTCAAAGGGATAGTGTTCAAAATGTCTATTGTTTTCAAGCGTTTCTTTTTTTAAATTTAATAGTAAAAATTTCAGATATCTTTTCATTTTCATCAAATCTGTTCCATTATTTAAATGCGTGATGATCTGGTTTAGGAACATACCTTTTCACCTTTATTTAGATGAATGAATGGCTCACAAGCTCGTTCTCGCTATACTTTAATCCATTGCCTTTTCTGGAACTAACAGATGCTAATGACTATAGCATCTGTTTAGTTACTACCAAATTATTTTCCTCAATTTTCAAGATCTCTTTTCTATGCCAACCGAATGAACAGGAAACTGATAAAAATATTATAAAACCATTCACTATGAAGTTTATTTTTTTCTCTTTAAAAATTTCAACTGTTAAAAAAGTAAAAAACCTAAAGTAGGTATCAGCATTAAATTCACCATGGTGCATTACAATAAGAAAATATTTAAAAATAATTGTTCCTATAAACTTTTTGTTTTGGTCTTTTTAGGGCCATACCCAAGGGCTATGGAGGTTCCCAGGCTAGGGGTCCAATCAGAGCTGTAGCTGCTGGCCTACACCACAGCCACAGCAACGCGGGATCCGAGCCCTATCTGTGACCTACACCACTGCTCACAGCAACGCCAGATCCTTAACCCACTGAGAGAGGCCAGGGATCGTACCCGCGTCCTCATGGATGCTAGTTGGGTTCGTTAACTGCTGAGCCACGACGGGAACTCCCTATAAACATATTTTTTAAATTGCCCCATAGGACCTTTAATATTGTCTTTAAGAATTAATGGAAAGTGGAAATAATCTTATTTTCTGAATCTCAGTACCATTTAAGGTACTTAATGTTGATATAAATGAGTTCTTCCCCTCTTGTCCTTCTACAATACATGAATATTTACCAGTGTCTAATATTAAAAAAATTCTCAAGAACTATTTTAAAGTGAACTCAACATATTACACACTAAATTAGGAAAAAGACGTAGTGTTTTCACTCTCTCTTCTGACATAATTGTATGAAAGTTAACATCCTAAACAGAAATTTTTAGCCAGGCAAAATTTTCTTTTGCAAGGCAAAGATCTGTTCTCATGTCCTCTCACACAAAAAACTCACTTCTATTAATTTTTTCTAGTTCATTTCCCCTTTGGAAGTCAACAGAGCATCTTGTTTAGATGACTATATACTGATTAGGTGGCTGTTTGTGAAAATACACGTTGATTAAAAATGTAGACTCTTGGCTAGTGCACTGAAGTTTTCACTATTTTTCGGCTTTGTTGTGGTCTCTATGAAAATGACTTTTGAGGAAGGCTTATGGAACAGTACTTTTAGGAAGACTGCCCGAGATGATCCCCAAGACACAACAAGGAGGTCTCTCTCTGGAGGAAGTAACCAAGAGGTTGATGTGGTCATTGACTGTGTGCAGTCCCACGCTCCCAGCTGAGGGTTGCCCTTGGGGAGACTGCACCACTGCCCTGCAAGGGGGTCTTGCTACCAGATGCACAAGCTACCCAAATGGCCCAGCGTGCAGTCCACGACCCGGTGATCCCTGCCAGGGAACTGTGTGGCATCCTTGCATTCCCACAGGAGTCCTCTGGGACTTAGAATGCTGTGGTTATTGTTCTCCTTGATTAGGGCTTTAGCCCTTCACAGGATAAGCACTCACAGGTTCTTGCCTCAGGGCCAAGATGGCAAGGGAGCCATGACAATTCAGTGCGGGCACAGCTCAGCGTCGTCCCGCCATGAGGAGGCGCCAGGCAGGACCCTGCCTGTTTGTCCCTGAGGTGAAGAGTGTCCAAGCAGGCAACAGGCAGGAGGAAAAGGACAAGCGGGTTGGAAACCTCATTCAAGAAGTCCTTAGAAGAGTGAGTCTCTGAGCAGGGCTCAGCTGGGGTGGCGGCGACCTGGTCATGCACCTGAGGTTAGTCGGCATTCTCAAATCTCATGTCAACAGCCGGGATGCTGAGTACCTCTGCTTCCGTGTGGTGTGTATTCTGAAGAGCTTCTGCTTATGACTATAGAACTTACTAGGAATGAGGGAAATAGAGCAGCACATTACTAAGAGTTTCACCACCATGCAAGTGCTTAGGGATTTGTTGTCTTTTTTGAAAGACAAAGCCATTGGGCTTCACTATTCTTTCTAACATAGACTATTTAAACACTAAGTACGAACTGTGTAACTTAATTGTGCTGCTCGAAATAGATCGAGTGCTCCTAATGGTTAAGTAGAAATAACTAGATTTGACATTGGTATTCCAGATGATGGTAGTCTATGTCTTAGCATCTGCTTCATATGAAAATAAGAATATAAATATTTTAGGATACAGAAACTCTTGTAATAAATAACAAGGCAATATAGCATAAATGATTGAGGATTAAATATTTCAGAACTTTCAAAAATAAAATAAATATTTATAGGAATCAATGAAGTAGATAACATTCATTGCTTTTAAATTAAAAAAAAAAGTTCTTGACTGGTAGAAAACTCCTGCAGTTGTAGTTAATATAGATCACCAACTGTCAGATAGAACACATGTTCCAAAAGAGAGAAGAAAATATTCCAGGTTGCTAGATTGTAAGAAAAAAAGCATTTTTCTTAAGTCTTATGATGTGTTTTTAAAAGCCTAAATCTTTTCCTTATATCAATGAACATGAACAGGAGAGACCATTTTGAAAAAAAATGCTTTTGAAATAACATTTTGCCAATAATTACACAATTTGACTATGTTGAAAAAAGTCATCTGAGTTTAGTTTAACTACACATGCAGATCATTCACTGCATTCAGAAGAAAGAATATGTAAATAACAGAAAGTAAATGTAGAAGAAATATAAGAGTGCACAGTCCTTTCCATCAGTGCTCCAGAATTCTCTCCCAAGAGCCACAATTCTCAAACCTAATAAAGACAACCAGTTCAGAGAAAGAACCCAGTGGAGCACAGAACAAGATGTAATGTAATGAGAGAATATCATTTTTGCTTTAACTTTTAAGACATGTATCTTTATAACAGCCTTACAGGTACCCGTTAAAGCAACTTCAGAGAGTCTACTGAGAAGTCTGGCAGGGTTCTATTTATGCCTTATCAACTGTGTTAAGGCAGTTTAACTACAAAGCAGGCATAGGAACAAGTGTTAGGGAGACAGGGTAAGCAGGGGCGGTGAGATTTACAGATAATCTGAAACCACCTATGGTATGATCTATTCTTGGCCACAAGAACTTAATAGGTAGGAAGAAGTAAAATCTCCCTCTTTCTTTTTCCTTCTTTCTTCCTCGCTCCCTCCCTCCCTTCTCTCTTCCTTCATCCCTCCCTTCCCTTCCCCCTTTCTTTCTTTTTCTTTCTCTTTTCTTTCTTCCCTTCCTTCCTTTTTTTTCTTTCTTTCTTATCCACTCCTTTTTTTCCCTTTTCTTTTCTTTTTTTGGCCATGCCCAGAGTGTACAGAAGTTCTCAGGCCAGGGATCAAACTGAGCCACAGCAGTCTGCTTTGTCACAAGGGAACTTCTGTAAAAGCTTTCTTGTACTATTGTGATAACCGACTCACAACTCAGTCAACCTTGAGGGGCTGACCTTGTCAAGGAGGAAGGGAGGAAGCTGAGAATACTGGGTGAATTTGGCCAGATGGGCTTATAGGTAAATTTTACCCTCTGAAAATGACAATATATACCCAAACAGAGAATGGCCTAGCTAAAAAATGAATTGGCAGAATTATTTAATGGTTGACCAATGGATGATTAATTAGAATAAAATCAATAAACACAATTTACCACTACATATAAGATTAGAATTGTTTTAGTGGGAAGATGGAGGAAAACAAATGAATAATTAAATGATGCTCAAGAAGCTGTATTTAAAATTATGAAGACAACTTTGTAAAAATGATAGAATGTGGTGGGGAGTGCCCTGAATCTACCCAGAAAACCCTGAAGTTTCTGGCAGCTTCCACCTTCCCTGAGGACTGACTAATCTTGTGAATCCGGGCAAGTTACCTAACTCTTCTGGGTTTCGTTATCCTCATCTATCAAGTGGGGATGGCCACACCCACCTCACAGGCTGTTGGAAGAAGGCAGTTCATCTACGTAAAGCAATTAGCACAGTCTTGGCTCACAGAAACATCTCAATAAATAATCACTTCTAGTGAAAAAAAAAAAAGGAAGTTGTATTTTATGGCTTCAGGAGAATAAAGCAGGCTCAGTTGAGACCAACAGCGATTTGCACCTGACCCTGTACCAATGTTCCCTACTGTTCAGGTGAGCTATGTTAAAAAACTCTTCTGAAGACTGATGACTCGCATTTTTAAATAAGATGTTTGGATCTATCACAAACAATGTGTAACCATGTTGGACTGAATGTCTTTCCTTAGCCTAAGTCATTGCTCGGGAATTAAAAAACAAAAAATCCTAAACTCAGTATAAAAAGAAAATCTTCTCTTTTAACAAGGATATTCTAAAGCAGGGAACCTAGTTACCTAAAGGTGTTTATGACTGTGTGTGACACCTCACTTCATCCTTCAGAGAGAAGCCTGCCCATGTAGGACTTGATCCACAGCAACCTCATTCCGAGGTAGCAAACGCCAGGCACTGGGGAAGGGGCGTTGGCTGCCGTATCAAACTCTTCCACACTGGGGCCACTCGCAGTTCTTAGCACAAAGAAAACCCATGGGGAAGGACTTAGGAGATTTCCAGCTCGGAGATATCCGGAAGATAACAGACTTGCCTGAAGCTCCTCTGGTTGCTTCTCTGAATCACCGTCAACACACCAAGTAGTCAAGGCCTCTGCACTTGGGCTGTGTTAATCAGTCCATCTGAAATGGAGTCAAGCCTTCACCAGCAGTATTCTGGACCCAGATCTGCTCTCTTCCAAGGAAGAATTCTCATTATAAATGCATCTGCCTTGTTGCATATTTTGCTTAAGGGCAAATCTGCTATTTCCTCAGATGTTGCTATTGTTATTACAGCAGTCTGTCTGCACCTGCTGTGTAGTGTCACACATTTCATTGCCTGGAACATGGCAAGGTGAAAGCTACAGTAATATTCAAATTGGGGCTTTCACTAATTTCCGTTGATTATTGAAGTGGATTTAACTTTTCATTTTCTCTCTATATTCCTCTTCTTTACCACTTTTGCTGGTGTTTTCTCTCTCTTCACATAGAGTACTTGAGGTCAGGGACACTTCATTACTTTATCCAATAAGTATTTGTCGAGCTCATTCACTGTCGTAGTTCACACATGGCAATCTGGTGTGTGTAACCAGGGGACAGAACACTTGAGAGTGTCAGTGTTAAGCATGAAGTAAGGCGAGCGTGCCAAACAGCAACAGAGGGTGTGTTCATGGTGGGTTTTGCCAAATGTCTCAGTGGCACAGCTCAGTGGTTCTGTACATATTCAGATTTAACAGTCTCAGTCCAAAGCATGCAGGACACATGTTTGAACATGAACATCAAGGAATGAAAACAGTTGGGTGGTACCATTTTTGAACTGTGAAAGCTGACTATGAGGTTCCTGTCTGGACTGAGGGGCAGCAGCTTGACTCAGCCACTTGAGTTCTGTCTGTGCTCTCTGCCTTGGTGACACGTGGAAGAAGTGCGATGACACTGTCAGCACAAGGTGGCCCCTCACTCAGGACAGCCATGGAGGCTGTGTGCAAGCAAATACTTGCACAGAATTTACAAATCTCGCCTTTGGAGGATGAAGCCAAGACTGGTGACCTGGTTCTCAAGTAGCTGTTGAGTTCTTGCCAGAGATGGCTCCGCCCTTAGGACTTGCAGATAGCTTACTCTTTGCGATAATTTATAAATGGATAGCTCCTAAGATAAGACAAACTTTAAATATTGCCAAAGAGATGAAGACAGATGATAATACCTATGATTTATTTATTTATTTATTCAAATAAAGTTGTTGTAACAGGATAGTGGGATTTGCATGGAGTCAAGACACAGTAGGACAGCAGTGTCAGGCTTGTTTAGCTTGCTTCTTCCAGGGTCTTTGCAAAGAGTGTTTTTGAGTTTAATGCCCAGAACCTCTCCTTGGGCAGAAATATCTCTAAGATGGAGAAAAGCAACTCTTCAAGCTATTCAAAACTTTCTGGGAATATTGCCCAGGAATATTCAATGCCTTTTGCTTTAACTCTATACTTACCACTTAGGAGAAGGTTTTTAATGTCATCCCATGTAGGCTTACCTTACCCTGAAGGAGGACTGCATATCTTATGATACCTATCTCCCATCAGAAATCAACGCATCTATGTTTGGTTTGTCATCTTTTAAAGCGTTAGTTGAGATAATGCAGAAATGGAGACCCAGAGATATTAAGTGAACCATCAAAACTGATTTCAAGACTGAATCAATACATACAGTTAATGTCATTAGCATAAGAGTACAAAGCTAAAGGAACAACCCCTAGACCTCTGCTGGCTCCCATGCAGGTTCTGCCTCTGGCCCTCCTCACCCAGTGCTGGGACCCATCCAGCTCTGTCCTTCAGGGTTTTGTCCCCAAGCCCAGACCCTTCTTGGCACCCACTAGCCCAGATTAAAATGTTCTCTTTCACCTCTGATTCCTTCTAGGTCCAGCTCTCTGTCATTTAATCTGATAAAACATTTCCTTTTAAGACATGAAAGAATAACCATGAATTATTTGGTTAATTTCTTCGGCAGGATTATCCTCTTCCTAAAGGATGGGGGACTGTCCTCTTGGATCAGATCACCTGAGTAGACCTCAGCTTTCAACGAGCTGGAGGCGTTCAGAGAGGTTGTTCTTACCTCCTGAACAGTGTTCCTTTTGTCCACCACCTCCTGCTCCCCAGCCCCAGACATACAATTTCTCATTTTAAAAGGACCCTAGTGATGGGGAGTATATCTTATACTGCTTTATGGGACTTGAATCCTCGGGTAAGACTTCTGTCTGGGAAAACAGTACCAAGAAATAACTAAGACTGTAATTATTATTTTTCTCCCAGAATGTTCCATGCCCTGCAGATTGTAAAAAGCAGTGAGGGAGTTAGGGAAAGACAGTTACGCTCCCAAGGGGCCAAAAAAAAAATCAATATAATAGCAACCTTTTCAGGCAATCTTGTGAAAGGTCACTTTTAATCATTTAGTATTTGTTGATCGATTTTACTCACATGAGACACATTGAAAACATCTGTTAGGCATCAGATTTATCAACAAACACAGAGCAGAACAGAAATCACAAACCTGCTTGATGCTTCCCCTTGTTCTTTCCTTCAGGTGCGTGCAGACAGAAGAAAAATGATGACAACTGGTGAATACATTTTCAGCACATGGTAATGACCAAATTGGAGATGGGGGAATCAAGTACCTTAATTAATCCTTTTCAAGCAAGAGCCATAGAAGCAATTGCTTTATAGTGAATGTACCCAACTTTCTACCATGTATTCTTTGTGGCATGGATCTGAGATAGCATAACACCTACTTGGCAAAACCAGTACTGCCCATATGTAGCCAAAGACAATAGCCAAAGACTTCATTAGCCAAAGTTATCCATGGTTAAGGAAAAGGGCAAAAGGGCATTAGCAAGACTCCTAGAATGGTGATGGCTTCATCAAAACTGGAGTCCCTGCGGCTTAGGCAGACTTTGAGGTTTCTTAATCTGGTTTAGTTTATGTGTGCCTATGGTTTTGTACTTCAATCAATCATTGAGGCAGATTTTTTCTTTTTTTTTTTTTGTACTGTATGAAGTATGAATTCCCTTGCAGTAAATTAGGCACATAGAAAATCTAGTTAAGTGTTGGATGGTCTGTCGAACCTATTTAGCAAATTTGCTCTACGCAGCTTGGTAAAGGGTCCCATATGAGCTGTGTGTCCTTGGGCAGACATCTCACTATCTTGTAGGTCTTCATTTCCTTATAAATAAACTGAAGGCATCGGATTATATAATCTCTAGATTCTAATCTCTTAAGGTACCACATGGCATCCTTGGAGCTTGATAATTCTTCACTGCTTCATAAACTGTCTGACTCATTTTCTAAAATAACACAATGGCAGAGACAAACCGGACCGGAAAAGAGAGTATCCACGCAGGTTTGAGCACCATGGCTCCCCTGCCATGTCCTTCCCAACTCCCGCCCCAACAGCTGTCACACGATCCTACTACCCTACTCTCTGGAATGAGGTTGTACAGTTAAAGCCTCCCACTGTATTTCTAAAACTGGGGGAGCAAGAGCATGCGTTATTTGTTTTTTTTTATTGATAACAAAAGCATTGATGGTGATGTTGCTGCTATTGATAATACAATTTCCTCCTTGATCACCTATTTAAAATTGCAACCCTCAGTGATCTCCAAATTCCTCCCTTACTTCCCTTTTCTCTTCAGCACTTAGCATCACTAGGCTATTATATATTTTACTTATTTTCACTGTCTCTTCCCAGCATCCCTTGCATGTAGTGGCCCTGAGGCCTGAGATACTGTTGTTTTTTTCTCTTCCACTGCTGCATTCCTGTGCCTGGAACAGTGCTGTGACATAAAACAGGTGCTGGAAGGGAGCAAAATGTGACACCCCAAAATGTGTCTTTTTGGCATGAGGATAAATTCAGGTTATTTTTAAGAAACAGAAGTCCCATGAAGTTTTTCTTGTTAACTCTCTCTTAACTGCCAAAAAGAATTTAGATAGAGGAATTGTTCCAAGAATAGAGCTGTAACCAGAGAGGTCTGCAAGGAACATGGGCCAGATGTGGTAGGGAAATTCAGCAGGGCCTGGAGATCAGAGTCTACTCTGTGGTCCACTGTCTCTGCTGGCCCAGGAACACTTGTTTACCAAACCTCTGCTTCTCCTTCTCCACGTGAATTGCCTTCCTCCGTTTTGAAGTTCCAAACCAATTCCTCTAACATCCTCTTCTTTCTTTAGTTGAAGATGGTATTTAAGGAGAGGATTTGGGCCTTTTTGCTATTCAGTTTTCCTGGGTCTTTCTCATGTGGGCATGTTTGTTAAACTTTTGTTTGATTTTTCTCCCGTTAGCCTGTCTCATGTCAATTTAATTCTTAGACCAGAAAAAGAACCTATAAGTACAGACAGAGGAAAATTCCTTCCTATCTGACTGTGTTCGATGAACACTTACTGGATGAATGCATGAATGAATGGATGATCTTTCCCTTTAAAAATTCTTAAAGCCTAAACAGTACAGGAAATACACTATGTAAAGAAGAAGATGTTTTGGTCTATTTCTCACTATATCACTGCACTCAGTAAGTCAGTTAGTTATAAATGTAAAAATATCCCTCCAAGTCAGTGTGAGTTATTCTTCTCACAAACCTACACACTTGATTGAAGCTGGATTACTTCTAAAGCCAATGTTCTGAACTCAGCTTCAGGGGGTTTGTGAGGACATTAAAATTGCAGGCAAAGTTCTGACTTTTTATGCATTGAGTATTTTTCTTGGGAAAGAGTCCATCATTACCATCACATTCTCAATGGTTTAATAAAGAAAAACAATAACAAGAACAACAAAGATTAAGAACCACCGCAGTTTGGGACAATAAAGTATCACTAAAGGGAGAGGGGGTGGGACATTCAGGTTCCCACAAGCTTTGCCAGCAGGGGCTGGGTCAGCCTGGGGGCAGATACCTGTTACTCAGTGAACAGGCTGAGACTCAGAGATGACGGAGGGCGCAGGGAGAGGAGAGGGAAGGGGATGGCTGGTAGCCACCGTGGGAACAAGATGAAGGCAGGTGTTTGCATAAACTCTCCTCCCACTAAAA
Source organism: Catagonus wagneri (assembly GCA_004024745.2). Classification (NCBI taxonomy): domain Eukaryota; kingdom Metazoa; phylum Chordata; class Mammalia; order Artiodactyla; family Tayassuidae; genus Catagonus; species Catagonus wagneri. The sequence continues at coordinate 6,003,583 of PVHT020000078.1, read as the reverse complement.
ACAGGAAATATCAGGAAAAAAGACAGAAGTTAGGTGAATAAAGTAACAGTTTATGCACTAGGAGAATTTGACTCATTATTGAATAGTTTTTCCAGGCTTCGCGAAGACTTAATCCAAAAACTGCAGGAAGTGGGAAGCCAAACAATCACATATAATAAAATAATAGCCCACACTCTTCTGTCACTTGAGAACCTTCTTATGTTTTTGGTTTTTTTTTTTTTTCCCACTTAGCCTGCCTCTTACACATTTACCTAGCAGCCTTCATACAGACAAGACATACAATTTCTATACAATTTTCAGTTTTGATTCATACCCACGCTGAATAAATGGCACAAGAGTTATATTCCTTTTTTGTTTTAAAATACTACAACTTTGACAGAGGCTAATACTCAACAGAGGGGATTTAACTAAATATTAAGACCTAAATGAAATCAGAATTCTCATCCACACATGCACTCAACCCCATCCATGGGCTCCTGCTAAGGTTCCATCCCTTCAAAATTCCTAGGGTTCAGTGAATCGTGCTGACCCAGCTTTGACCCCGACTTCTAGGAGACAGCCCCACAGGAGCTCAGAAGTGACCTGCCCAGCTCTTGTCCTTTGTGTTGTGGATGGGAAACCAAAGCCCAGGGCAGGACGGGGAAGCAACGTGACAGACGCTGTGAGTTAATGATGGACCCACTGCCTCACAGACCTCCTTGGAACTGGCAAGCCCAGGGAAGAGGCCGGGAAGCTTTCCCCAGCTGACTTCTGCACATTAGTCAGAAGAGCTTTCTCTGACTGAGTCACACTAGTCAGCTGCCACGAATCCCATGAAGCCACGAGGATTAAGCTAGGAAAGGAACAGCAGGTGCTCTAATAGACTAAGTCAGCTAAGCCATTTGATAACTTTTGAAGAGCCCAAGGAACTGACCACTGTAGTCCAGCTGCATGATGCGCAGAAAGCCTTTCCCTTGACTTACTGCTTTGGTTGTTTCACTGAGGATGTCTTTAATTGGATGGTGATTATGATTTAGTATGTCTTCTGCTGGCTGACTTGGAGTTCAGGATTCCAGGACTAAGGATTTTTTGAATTAAAGATGCTGTGGGACCATCAGGGCTGTGCTGAGCTTTCCAGTTTCCCTCCCCTCCAGGCCCAGGGTGGTACTGCCTTTCCCACCCTCTCTGAGCTGAAGTATGGCCTCACGATTTGCTTCGGCCAACAAAATGTGGATGGAAGTTATTACTTTAAGATTTTGAGTGTTAATTCCAAATTGTACTCTGAATGACCCCATCACCTCACTGTACTCCAGGTCTTCTTTTCTTCTGCTACTGATGTTAGTTTGACCTGCAAGTGAGCGTTCAAAGCCCATCCTATAAGGGGATCCAGCTAAGAAATGACCTGGAGGGACTTCAGTGTGCAAAGACGTGCTGCTCTCTAAGCAATCCCACTTGATGGCGATGAGGCAGTTTTTAACTATCATCGTTTTTCAAGAGCCACTGCACTTACCTTTAGAATTCTGGTGGGCTTTACGAAATGAGATATTAGAAAATAAGCCTGAAGGAGTAAAAATAAATCTCTAGAAAAGTTTAGATTCCTTTAACCTTTAAGCCCAGTCTGTGGGTGGTGAGTAATGATACTGAATCCATTTATTTTTCACCTAAGTTGTTCCAAAACTGGTTTGAATCTCTTAAAGAGCAACAGGGAATAAGACAAGCTTCAAATAGACACGTGTGTGCGTGTGTGTGTGTGCGCGTGTGCGCGCCCGTGCGTGTGTGTGGTTTGTTTACAAATGTGAAGAAATTCGACTACAGCACCGGCTGTCAAACTGACACCTACTTGGTGGGGCTGCAGGTGTGCAAGGCCTTCAGGTGCGGCTTCCAGGTTGCAATGGAGACAGATTTCTCGTCAGCTGCATAACTCCGCCAAACGCACTGCACACGGCATATGTGGGGAAATAAAACAAACAAACAAAAGACTGAAGGAGATAGAATGGAATGAAAAAGGAGATTATTAAGTTAACACCAATTGAGCATCTTTTCCTTGTCACACTTAGCCCTGATAAATGCCTGCTGAGTTTAGCCCCGATAAAAGCCTGAGGGGTGAAGACACTGGCGTTTTTGGCTGTTAAACTTATTTTGACACATCAGGAGAACTGCTTGTCAAAATAACACACATCAAAAGCAAAAGCACCACAGAGTAAAATATAGAGCAGCTCTGGAGCTGCTGGGGAGAAACAACAGAGGTGAGCTGCCTGAGTGTGACCACGCATCCTGGGGGCCGAGTGCATGTCCTCATCATTATCTGATAGGATGGAGGCCAAGGACACCTGGAAATCCATAATGCAGGTAGCAAGTTAACTATAGACCAGCTAGTAAACTAATGACCACTCTGGCATGTTAATTATGCAGTGAAATCCCCTGGGGTTGAACTATGCAATGCTTCAAATACTAAAAACCAAAGAAGTGATAATGGAAGGCAGGGCTAAAACAAGGCAGGGGAAAGTGTATTCTCTAGGAATAGCTTCAGACAGCACGTAAAGATGTCATGTTGGGGTCTAAGAATATGTTTGCAGCTCTTTGATGTAAAACATAAGCTCTATCTACTTCATATAGTTACAGCTGAAATACAAAGTATTTCCATTTAATCTTCACAGAAGTGTGTGGATAAAGACCCTTATTTCAGATGAAACTATAAAGACTCAGATAAGTTAAGAGGTCAGCACAAGGTTGGCAGAGGGGAGACATTCTCTCCGGTTGCCTGGCTCCTGGTCTTAGAATCCCATCACGGTCCTTCGCTGATTCCTTGGTGCCTTTTTCTGGAAAAGCTCCCCCCTGAACTGTCTTTTTGAGACTGCCTGAATTTGCTGTCCTTTGAGATTTTGGGGAATTGCTTCCTTTGTAATAAATCTGCAAACATCTCTAGTGACCAAGTGTTTATGCTACTTCTTGAGAGGAAAAATTTTTATTAGAATTCCTAAATCAAAACTTTCTATTTTGTGTGGCAAATTCACATAAATAGGTCATCCCCCTGCCATCTCGCCATCATTCATGATTTTGAAACCTACCATGAAGAAAACAGTGATCTAATAATATTCGTTTTTCTGAAACTCTGATTGAATAAATACGTGTTGAACAAAAAGAGTTGAAAACTGACGTAAATAATTTGGAAAACTTTGGCAGTATCTATTAAAGCTGAAGTATATATACCCTGTGATATTGCTACACACTCCTATATGTATATTCAATAGATATGCTTACATAAGTTCATCAAAAGATGTATACTATAACGTTGCAAACAGCTCTACTCTTTAACCCTAATATGAATTTTCTTGTTTATTGAAATAGAGTTGGTATACAATATAATGATTCAAACTTTTTTTTAATTTCTTTTTGCTTTTTAGGGCCACACCCACGGCCTATGCCATAGCCACAGCAATACCAGATGGGAGCCATGTCTACGACCTACACTGCAGCTCAAAGCAACGCCAGATCCTTAACCCACTGAGCAAGGCCAAAGATGGTACCTGCATCCTCATGGATACTAGTCAGACTAGTCAGATTCCTTTCCGATGAGCCACGACGGAAACTTGTTCTATTTTTTTTTTTTTTTAATGATCCATACTTTTTAAAGGTTATACTCCATTTACAGTTATCACGAAATGCTGCCTATATACCCTGTGTTATACAACATATTCTTGTAATTTATTTATTTTGCAGCCAATAGTTTGTATCTCTTAATCCCTGGCTCCTATAATAACTCCTCCCTCTTTCCCCTCCCCACTGGTAACCACTAAGTTGTTCACAGATAGAATCTGTGAATCTAAACAGCGCTACTCTTTTCTTTTTCTTTTTTTTTGTATTTTTAGGGCCGTACCTGTGACATATGGAAGTTCCCAGGCTAGGGATTGAATCAGAGCTGCAGCTGCCGGTCTAAACCACAGCTACAGCAATGCCTGATTCAAGCCGTGTCAGGGACCTACACCACAACTCATGGCAACGCCAGATCCTTAACCCACTGAGCGAGGCCAGGGATCAAACTTGCATCCTTATAGATACTAGTCAGGTTCATTACTGCTGAGTCATAACAGGAATTCCTAAACAGCACTAATCTCAATAAACCAAAGTTGGAAATGCCTAGACAGCTATCAATAATATAATAAATTGGTAAGTGGTGGTGTGTTAACATCACAGAATAGACACAGTAACAGTATACTACACATAGCAGTATGGATGAACTTTACGGGAATAATGCTGAGTGAGAGAAACAAGGCACAGAAGAGTGTATATTGTATGATTCCATTTCCTAAAGACAAATAGCAGGGGAAACTCATCTCTGTTAGAAGGCAGCATAGCAGTTACTCTTGGGGGACAGAAGTTGAGAAAGGATGCATTGCAGGTACTGGCCATGGTCTGCTTCTTTATCTGGGTGCTGGATACATAGGAGTGCCCAGTTTTCTTAGGATATGTGCTGTATTCCCCATGCACCTTGTACTTCAGTAAAGTGTTCAAGAACTAAAAGAAAAAAAAACTAGAAAAGTATAGGATGACCTGAGGGTTTTTTATATCATTAAGGAAGTTTTAAATGATTAAAGACATGCTTCTTGCCTAGAGCTTTGCTCACACGGCTTATACTGATTTAACCTACAAATCTCTGAAAACTTATGATAAGTATCTTGGCATCTTATAGAGAATAAAGCAATTATCATTCTATCATCCTGAAATGTTAGTTTTTGCAAATGTTGTACAAACACAATCCACACAGTGATTTAGAGGGATCAATAAAAACACATGGGTTTTTACTGCAATTCCCTCTGCACTGAAGGCCTGAGCTCCTCCAGTGCTATGACAGCATACTTGGCTACTATCACTTTTCAGAGAAGGCATCATCTATATGTGAACTCAGACAGTTTGAAAGCAGGACTCATGGAGAACTAAGAAGTACACAGCAGGTGTGGGCATTACTAGATACCAGCGGAAAAAAAACCCTAAAGAACAATATATATATAAAAAAAAAAACGGGATCAAGCATTACCTAATATAAAGAGGCCACTCTTAGAAAGCTGAAAATTTTCTTAACAATGAGACCTGGCTTCTTGCTCTTTTTCTATCAAGTTGAGCTCAACAGTTAAGCTCTCATTCCCTTTATTACTCCTCTCTTAAAAATGTCTTGTTAATGGGAGGTACAGGGGAGTAAGTGGTCTCTACCTCAGGGCTGATCCTAGCCAGCAGTCAAAATGGAAGAGGACAGTGTAACTTTATTATTCTTACACTGTTAATAATTCTGTCCTGTCCTTAGCTCTCTCTTACCTAATCACCTCTAGTAGCTGAAACCCAAGGCCACAGCCATGTGATCAAGCAGCTGATGTTCCTATATTTAAAGCTAAAATCACATAGTGGTTGGCAAGAGAAAATGCCCTAAGGGACTTCATTTATATGGCACATACACTCCAAAGGATAAGTCAACAAGAAGCAAAATGAAAGCCAAATTTACCATTCACCATGCGACCCTGGTGCTCAAGGCAGCCAAACAAATTCAAACATTGGTCTATAATTAGAAGGACAATGTCAGTACAATTATGTTTTAGGAGTATTTAGTTTTTATTATCTGGAGTTTTACAGCTATGGCACATTCCACCCTTTCTGGAAATTTTAATTTCAGCTGACCATCCAAAGGGGTAATTAAAATGGAACATTTTTTTTCAAGGTACAGAAGCCAGAGAATATTGAGATTTAGGGTGAAAAATAGCTGTCTCTTTCCCTACCTTACTTCTCACTGATTTTTGTTCCTTGGTGGCAACCCTTTCAATTTTTATAGTTTTTGTTTCTGATTTTAAGAATCCTTATGTTTAAAGATTGTTCTCTTATCTCTTGAAATTTTCAATTTTCCTACCATGGAAGGTAATAACATAGCCATTTACAAACCTTCCTCCCCTGCTCACATCCTACCACAATTTTTAGTTAAATTTTGTTAACTTTTAGTTAACTTTACATAAGTTTTCAGTTTAGTTAGTTAACACCACTTAATGTTTGCATTACTCTGACCATGTAACTTTTGTTCCTGGTTCTGCAATGTGATGTGTCACTGACTACTTTCTTTCCTATATAATTTATTTTGGCTTTTCTTGGTGCTAGTATTGCCCTACTTTAATTTCTTGATTTGCCTTTATGTACCTATTAGGAATACACTCCTGAATTCTCCAACAGAACTCTAAAATTCCACTGGTCAAATATGTCTCATGAAAGCTGTCAGTTCTGTTTTGTGTTTCCTTGACAACTTTTCTCCTGGGGCTCTTCAGGCCAGCTCTCTGCTCTCAAGTCTCTGTGACTTTGGCCCTGGGACCTCACTTCACCATCATCCTAGAGAATCCCTTTGCTTTTCCCTGCGTGGGATCTCTAGTTCTCTGGATGCCACGTCTCTTTTCTTTCTTGGTTCACCTCCTTATTTGGAGGAGTAATTCTATCCAGTAGCTTCTCTCTTTCTTTTTGATTTCAGCTTTAATGAGGTATAACTATAGAATGGTGATATCTTTTACAGAAAATATTTGATAAAATTCAACACCCATTCATGATAAAAACCCTTATTAAAGTGGGTACAGAGGGACTATATCTCAACATAATAAAAGCTATTTATGATAAACCCACAGCCAATAAAATAATGGTGAAAAGCTGAAAGACTTCCCACTAAAATCCAGAACAATACAAGTATACCCACTCTCACTAGTCTTTTTAACATAGTATTGGAAGTCCTAGTCACAGCAGTCAGAGAAGAAAAAGAAATAAAAGGTATTCAAATTTGTAGGGAAGAGGTAAAATTGTCATTATATGCAGATGACATGATACTACATATGGAAACCCTAAAGACTCCACACAAAAACTACTAGAACTGATAAAAAAATTCAGCAAGGTAAGGATACAATGTTAACATACAGAAATTGGTTGTATTACTTTACACTAACAATTAAATATCAAAAAGGGAATATAAACAACCCTTTTAAAATTGTATCAAGGTATGACTGAGTCACCTTGCTGTATGGCAGAAGTTGACATAGCATTGTAAATCAACTATACTTTAATAAAAAATTTTAAAATTGCATAAAAAATAGAATACTTAGGAATACATCTCACCAAGGAAGAAAAGACTAATATGCTGAGAACTGCAAAACATTAATAAAGGAAATTGAAGACGGTTCAAAGAAATGGAAAGATATGTCCCATGCTTTTGGATTAGAAGAATTAGTATTGTTAAAATGGTCATACTGTCCAAAGCAATCTACAGATTTAAGGCGATCCCTATCAAAGTACCTGATATTTTCCACACAACTGGAAAAAAAATTCCTAAAATTTACATGGAGCCATAAAATTCCCAGAACTGACAACCAATCCTTAGGAAAAAGAACAAAGCAAGAGGCATAACCCTCTCAGACTTCAGACAATACTACAGTGTTACAGCAAACAAAACAGCTTGGTATTGGCACAAAAGAGACCCATATGGATCAGTGGAATAGAATAGAGAGCCCAGAGATAAATCTACACACCTATGGTCAACTGATCTTTAACAAAGGAGGCAAAAATATACAATGGGAAAAAGTCTCTTCAGCAAGTGATGCTGGAAAAGCTGGACAACTGCGTGTAAATCAATGAACTGATTTCGCACACTCTCTCACATCATATACAAAAATAAACTCAAAATGGCTTAAATATTTAAATGTAAGACATGCCACCACAGAAATCCTAGAAGAGAACATAGAAACATAAGTAAAACATTCTCTGACATAAATCCAATGTTTTCTAAGGTCAATCTCCCAAGACAATAGAAACAAAAGCAAAAATAAACAAATGGGACACAATTAAGCTTAAAAGCTTTGCACAGCAAAGGAAACCATAAACAAAATGAAGAGACAACCTAAAGAATGGGAGAAAATATTTGCAAATGATGCAACTGATACAGGCCTAATTTCTAAAATATACAAACAGTTCATAGAACTCAAGAGCAAAAATACCAAATGACCCAACTGAAAAATGGGAAGAAAACCTAAACAGACATTTCTCTAAACAAGACATACCAATGGCCAACAGGTACATGAAAAGATACTCAGCATCATTAATTATTAGTGAAATTCAAGTCAAAACTACAATGAGATACCACCTCACATCAATCAGATTGGCCATCATTAAAAAATCTACAAATAATAAGAGCTGGAGAGAGTGTGGAGGAAAGGGAACCTTCTTACACTATTGGTGGGAACGTAGATTGGTACAGACACTATGGAAAACAGTATGGAGGTTCCTCAAAAAAGTAAAAATAGAGTTTCCATATAACACAGCAATTCCACTCCTGGGCACATATCCAGACAAATATAATTCGAAAAGATGTGTGCACTTCTATGTTCATAGCAGCACTGTTCACAATAGCTAAGACATGGAAACAACCTAAATGTCTATCAACAGATAAATGAAGAAGATTAGGTGTGTGCTTATTTATTTATTGCTTTTTAGGGCTGCACCCGTGGCATATGGAAGATCCCAGGCTAGGGGTCGAATTGGAGCTGTAGCTGCTGGCCTACACCACAGCTCATGGCAACGCTGGGTCCTCAACCCACAGAGAAAGGCCAGAGATCAAACCTGCATCCCTATGGACACTAGTCAGATTTGTTTCCACTGAGCCACGATGGGTACTCCCGCAATATTATAATGGCCAAGATATAGAAACAAACCAAATGCCCATAAAATATGAATGGATAAAGAAGATGTAGTCTATATCTATATCTCAAGTGGCTTTATGAGTAAGGTAAATGACAGGTAAAGTTTTGAGATTTTGCATACCTGAAAATGTCTTTATACTACTCTCACACTCCACCAATACTTTGGCTGGATATAGAATTCAGGATTGGAAATTAACTGTCCTCCATAATTCTGATGGTATTGTTCCATTATCTTCTAATTTTAGGGTTACTAATGAGAAGTCCATTGCAATCCTGATCCTTGCCCCTTTGAGTATGTTCTTCTCAGAAAGAATTTAGGATCCCCTTTATTGAAGGAGCTCTCATATTTCACAAGGGTATCCTCAGCATGTAGCTTTTTGTTCACAGTGCTGGGCCCAAGGGACCCTTTTTTTTTTTTTTTGCCTTTTGTCATTTTATGGCCGCGGGTTTATGGCCGCACCCGCGGCATGTGGAGGTTCCCAGGCTAGGGGTCTAATTGGAGCTGTGGCCACTGGCCTGCGCCGCAGCCACAGCAACGCAGGATCCGAGCCGCATCTGCAACCTACACCACAGCTCACGGCAACGCCGGACCGTTAACCCACTGAGCAAGGGCAGGGATCGAACCCGCAACCTCATGGTTCCTAGTCGGATTCGTTAACCACTGCGCCACGACGGGAACTCCGCAAGGGACCCTTTTACTGCTGCCACTCTCATCCTTCAGCTTTGGAGAATCAGAATATAACATTTCTTTGATAAAATCCTACCCTAAATTTCCCCGAACTCTTTTTGAGATATGTCTGTTAGTTGAATATTTGATCTCCTGGAATTTTCTCTCTCTCTCTCTTTTTTTTTTTTGGTCTTTTTAGGGCTGCACCCACAGGATATGGAGCTTTTCAGGCTAGGGGTCAAATCAGAGCTGTAGCCTTTGGCCTGCACCACAGCCACAGCAATGCAGGATCTGAGCCATGTCTGTAACCTACACCACAGCTCACAGCAACGCTAGATTTTTAACCCACTGAGGCCAGGGATTGAACTTGTGTCCTCATGGATACCAATCAGATTCATTTCTGCTGAGCCATGACAGGAACTCCAATCTCCTGGAATTTTCTTACATTTGTGCTTTATTTTCCATCTCTGTCTTTTTCTTCTAATTTTGGAAAGATTCTCACTATTTTATCTCCTCTTCTGTTTTCTTCTTTTCCTCCTGTTATGTTTTTCACATCTAGGATTTTTTTTTTCTGAATCTGTCCTTATTTATGACTGAAGCATGACAAAAGACATATAAGCTTTGTGTAAATGGCTTGAGTTTATTTTAGTGGCCTCATGTTAGGGTAACTGGGCAAAGACTCAGTTATTTCTCTAGTGGGAGCCAAAGTTTCAATATATAATTTGTTTTTCTTTTGGGCCAAGTAATTTCCCCATAGCAGCATCTTCCAATTTCTTCCCTCAGGAAAATAAGCCCATTTGTCAGTATTCATTTCACAAACTTTCACTTAATTCCACTGTTTCTGTTTCCAGTAAAGCACCTTGGTTCTACCCTGGGCTGCTCCAATATCTCTAGAAGTAAACCCCTCACAAGGAACTTTTGAAGTAACTTTAAATGCTAATCCCAAGGCTTTAATGATGAATATATATGAAGATGCAAATGCTCCTATTTGAAAGGAGTGATGGATTCAGAGTCAAACACCAGAGATCTGAGTCCTAGCTCTTTCCAGGCTTGTCCTGGGGATCAAGGGACATAATGTATTAGAAACGCTCTGCAAACTAAGAAGCACTTCACAAGTCTTAGACATTATTAATAAAGGTGGTGACGTTTGGGCAGGTATTCAAAACATTACTGAGAGCTATTTTCTTTTCCCAGACTGCTCTGCTTGAAAGGAAAAGTTAATTGAAATGAATCATGCAAAGATATTGACACATCTAAATTTGCTGCAAGCTGCTGGGGTTTCAAACTTTTCTCTAAAGCCCTGAAATGTTGGTTAATTTAGTTGTCTCACCAACAAAACGAAACAGCAATTTGGGCATCTCTGGTGCCCTTTAGAAAGATAGTGGCTCTGGCTGAAAACAAATGAGATTGCTCATGGTCTTGATGCTTCGTGTGTTCAGCAACCAAGGCAGGTTTATTGGGTAAGAAAAAGGATGGATCGGCAAATGAGGCTTGCTTTTCAATCTAAAACATCCTTAAAAAATAAATTTCTACAATATATAATCAAAGCTTAAAGCCCTGAATTCTGGCAAGGGGTTACAGCAAGGAAAAACAATGAATACATTTAATAATTCTATTATTATTCTTATGTCTAATAAAAATTAATTATATTTGGATAGGGGAACAATTACTTTTTTTTTTTTTTTTTTTGCTTTTTAGGGCTGTAACAGTGGCATATGGAGGTTCCCAGGCTAGGGGTCAAATCGGAGCTACAGCTGCCCGCCTAAACTACAGCCACAGCAACAATGGATCCAAGCCGTGTCTGTAACCTACACACAGCTCACAGCAATGCCGGATCCTTAACTCACTGAGCGAGGCCAGGAATCGAACCCAAAACCTCAGGGTTATTAGTCAGATACCTTTCTGCTGAGCCACAACAGGAGCTCCAACAATTACCTTTTAAATAAGTAGATTCTATTTTGATTAATATGAAATTAGATTAGATTTAAAAGGTATTCTTGAACATTTCCAGCCTTTCATTTTATACTTTTTTGTTGTTGTTGAGAATAAAACAAAAATTGGAGTTTTCAGCTTAAAAAAATAATGACTTCACTCCACCACTACCTACCTTGTGACAAGTTCAATTACTGATCACAGTATATGCCACATCATCCAGTTGCATAAAGTAAAATCCTAGATCTTCAAGGAAAACTGTCCAATTGGCCTCTTCATTCTTTATGGGTGACCTCAGAGGAAGGCCTTGCCTTGCTTTGGCTGTTGACATATAAATGCATCTGGTCCAAAGATTTGCTACAGGCACAGTAATCTGTTTTTAAGTTCAACTGGAAATTTTTTTTGTTTAGTAGTTAACAATGACTCATTAGATAAGTCCCCCTGTCATTCTGTATATATGTCTTCTGCAATAGGATAGCCAGTAGCCACAAACAGCTACTGAACACTTGAGACACAGCTAGTGCCACTGAGGAACTGAATTTCTAAATGTAAACAGCCACCTGTCGCTGTTGTTAACATACCAGGCAGCATAGCTCTAAGCTCTGTATCATCAGGAGGGAAACAGGTTCAAGAAATTACTCAAAGGGCTCACTGTCTAACAGAACAACTGATCATCTAGGATGTTTTTTGACAGAGTCCCCTTTCACATCCAGAAGTATCAAGGATCTCTACACAGAAGTGGCTGTGATAGTGATGGAGTAGGATAGTTACACAGTTAGTTGCAGAAGTTCCAACAGGGGACCACAGACAGAGAAGGAAACCTAGGGAACTTTGGGAGATCCCTGTAAGTTAATAATTGCTCCAAAAAGCCACCAGAAGCAGGCTTACGCAAATAAAAACATGAGATATGCCTCAGGTTATTACCCTTAGGACCAGGGACAGGAGTTTAAGGACCACACTTCTGCTGATTTGAATACGCACCTTGACAGTCCTAGTTTGACCTTGTAGGGTCAAATACTCCCTTACCGGATACCAAGGAGGAGTTACTACCTGAATAAAGAGGAAGAGGCGGTCTTTTCCCACTCCCACTCCCCTTGGATTACACAAATATAGCCCACCTAATCCTCCGATCAGAGCCTCCTTGCCTGCCCGCTTGCATCTCTCACAAGTGTCTTATTTTAATAAATCTATTTTTTGCCTATCACTTTGTCTCCCAATGAATTCCTTCTGTGCTGAGGCACAAAGAAACTGAACCTCAGTAAGTCCAGACACCGGGCTAGTGATTCTAATTTAAAAAATGTGGGTTCAAGTCTCAATCTGGGTTTAGGCTGGGTTTGAGAACCAGCACTTGGGTTCAAGTCCCAATCTGGGTTCTGGTTAGGTTCAAATTGTTTAAGTATTGTCAGTTTCAGTTGTACTTTGAGTATGTGTTGATTGAGAAAATACACAATACAGACAGCTAATAAACAATTTAGTAAGGTTTTTTCTTTTTCTTTCTTTCTTCCTTTTTTTTTTTTTTTTGGTCTCTTTAAGGCCACACCCACAGCATATGGAAGTTCCCACGCTGGAGCTGTAGCCACCGGCCTACGCCACAGCCACAGCAACACCAGATCCGAGCTGTGCCTGAGACCTACACCACAGCTCACGGTAATGCTGGAGCCTTAACCCACTGAGTGAGATCAGGTAGGTAACCTGCGTCCTCATGAACACTAGCTGGGTTCATTACCGCTGAGCCATGACAGGGACTCCTTTAGTAAGGGTTTTAAATAAATCTAGACTTTGTTCATATCAACCACATCTCCATGTTCCTGAGGGCAAGCAGCCTGGATGTGTGTAAACTGTATTATTGGTTCAGGGCTTGCTGTCCAAATGGATGCAAGGAACCCATGGAATTACCTTTTGCAATTCACAGGCTGGGAAACACTGTTCCAGAACTAGAAGATAAATAAAGGGTGGTGCAAAGATAAAAACAGTAAGGAGAAAAATGCTCAGAAGTACGGGAACACCTCATAACCAGTTCAGAAGTGCTAAAGGGTGGAAGGCTCTCTGTCTGGGGCTTCGGGGTACTTCGTGTGATGACCCCTTTCATCGTGGTGCCATCATTTGGCCTCGGATCTTAAACTCTTACTCTCAGGGATTGTTTCCTTCAGGAAAACAAATTTTACTTTCTCTTCAGTGCCCTTTTAAAATCTGGAAATTTAAACAACAGAAACTCTCAGCCGTTTTGTATTAGAAGTCATGCCCAAAGGTTTCTTTGTCAGTATCACAGAGCAGCCTGGTTTAAAAATGAACATCCTCACTGAGTCATCGGTACAAATGGATCCCCTTCGTGATGGGATTGAAGTCCCTTCTCCCTCTTCTCTCCCTCATTCTGCTTCTGTTGAAGGTGCTGCCCATTTCAGTCGCAGGTAAAGGCTGAGGGTGGGGTTGTGTAGTGGTTACCGTCCCCCCCACAATCCACCCACTTGAAATGACAACGTAAGATTAAACAACGTGCTTGTCATTATAGTATGAACCTCAGGTCACCACCCCTAAGACCTCTGGGTTTCACGTTTCAAGTGGATCATCCACTGCCTGGCAGGGAGGGAAGACACTTCAGATTATATAATCATCTGTCTATAATTAAATACGAACGCCACAGGATGGATCTAGAGAAAAATACAATTTCTGATTTTTAACCTGTTTCTCAGGTAATTCAACTCCTCAAAGATAATGAACGGCAAAAAAGAGAAGCATTCCTTTTAGCACTGATGCAAATTCTGAGTTATTGAAAAGAAGATTACATGCCAAACAACCTAAACATGATGAGTTAGCTTCACATAACATGCTTATTATTTCAGATGCTCAAACACTGATGTAGTCTGTGATTCTACCAACTCTTAAAATAAAATAAGAATTTCAAGTTATGGTTCTAGATGGCATTAAAAGTGATCCCACAAGTACTAAACCTCGACCTTCTAAACAAATGTGTTGTTCTTCAGAACAGTGGCATACATCTGGCTGCAGAAAGTAACTGCAATGCAGGGAACAAGGCCATATTCTGCTCCATCATTTAATGATCAATTATATTTCACCAAGCAATTCATAGGACATGTTAAGCCATTCCTGGAGCAACTTGACTGCTAACCCCTGGCCAGTCTCGCTGGTGTGGCTATTAATCCGAACAAAGCATGGACCATTGACGGAAAATAGATATTATTTTTCTGTTCAGGAGTGGGGAACACTTGACCAAAGGCAAGACTGTCCATTAAATTCCAACTTCAGTTTTAAAAACAGAACAAAAGAGTAGCTCTCCTGAGCAACGAGCACAGGGACTGGAAAACGACCCAGCCGCAGTGGCCGAGCCAGATGTTGCCATCTCCCTAGTACGCTGACATTTACCTGAATAAGGTTGGCAGCCGGGTTCCTTCTTTTCTCAAAGTGCTTCTGGCGGTGCTGTTCTTGCACTTTTAATGCAAAACCTGAGCCAAGAATGCCCTGGAACAAAATATAAAAATAGTTCTTAAAATTTTTCCCCCCAAAGCACCATTAAATAATACAAATATGAAAAAAAACCTCTAAAATGAGTCTGAGAAAAGATAAACAGTATGCAACCTGTCCATAAACTTACTACTTATTCAAACAAAGGCTATTTCTTTTATTATAATACCACTGGCCAATGGCAAGTTGTTGGGTAGGAAAAAGGAACAACTTCTGCCCTCTAGGAAATCATCGAGCATTGCCATATCCATTTGGGATAAATAGGAGGCACCTTAGTTCCAAACAAAAATCGCCATTTAAAAAGTGTTTTTTGGAGTTCCCACTGTGGCTCAGAGGTAATGAACCCGACCAGTATCCATGGAGATGCAGGTTCAATCCCTGGCCTCGCTCCGTGGGTTAAGGATCTGGTGTTGCCATGAGCTGTGGTGTAGGCCGCAGATATGGCCTGGATCCTGCACTGCTGTGGCTGTGGTATAGGCTGGCAGTTACAGCTCTGATTCAGTCCCTGGCCTGGGAACTTCCATATGTTGCAGGTGTGGTCCTAAAAAGACACACAAAAAAGTTTTTTATTGTGTGCCCTTCTCTGTGGCATTTCTTTATGCCAAAGTTAGAATAGTCCTACCCAGTGACAGACAAGGTGGATTTAAAATTTGGGACTGTTAAGGTCTCACTGATGTGGACACGGGAGTTTTTGCAGCACTTTGATGACACAACTAAATTTTATATTTTCCACGCATGAAATGGTGGGGGAGGGAAGGTTTAAAATCTGTTCTACTTTAACACTTTGTGATGTTATAAATCTACACCTTCCAAAGGAAAGTAAAAGTAGGGAAAGACAGTTGTCCCAATGAGACAAATAGACACCCAGTTTTGAAGACGTAGGTAGGAAGTTTTCCATTTTGCTTGTTTGTACAATAAAGACAAGAGCATGGGTAACTGCCGGGCACATTTCTATTTCCCTGAGTCTTAATCCCACACTTTGAGCATTCCTCACCTTTTTGATTCTGGCTTATCTATTCAGATTTTACGGCTGGTAAGATTAGCGTGTTCCTTCTTTGTTTATACTAGTTTTTTGGCAGGTTTGCTTCCTTCTACTTATCATCTCGATCTGCCAAAATGTCCCCTTTTCAGTTTGCTTTGGTCTAAATTTGTGGACTCAAGATGCTTCCTCTCAGCCCTGAGTTGAGGTTGGCTTTTAGAATTTGCTAAATTCAGTCTCTAGGCTTTGTCTGTAAGTCTCCACTTTAGTGGTGTGGGATGTGGCACTCCTCTGCTTTCAAGTCTGGGATTGTACTTGCTAGCTATAAATTATTAGCTTTTTATTAAACTTTAAGGAGTCTACCCCTTAGGTTAGAGACAGATAACTTCTAAGCTCTCAAACAGTATTTGCCGTAGGTAAGGAATGGCCATTTTTCTTTTCTTTATATTTTTGAAGTCGCTCAAAGGCTGCCTGCTGTGGGGGTGAGGGGATGTCTCTTGTCCTTGGGAGGTGTTAAGTGTCTGTGGCTGACAACTTGGCTAGGATGTTTCGGGGGGGCTCTAGATAACCTTTAACCTTCCTTCTTATCTTGAGTCCACAATTCTGAGTACATCTGTGACAATAACCAGAAAATAAATAGTACAATTATGTTTAAAATACAGTCATAGGATAATACTATCACTACTAGTGAGCAATGACCAGTCAGGACGAATGACTGTACCGTGAAATTGGAAATGATGCAAGAAAGTCGTAGCCTGTCTCTTTCTCAGTCTCCTGCTGTCCGAGATTTTCAATCTTATACAGGTTGGGACTGAACAAACTTATCTGCATGAAAACCTGGTCTGTCAGATCTTACTTGTAGATTTAAACATTTGCCTCCATTTAGAGATTATAAAAATGGCCATCCGTTTCCAAAGCCAAATCAAGTCTAGTCATTCATAACTCCTAAGATTTTTTCTTTTTCTTAAGATCATTTAGGAAAGATTTATTTATTTTCCTTTTAATGTCATTTTTTATGAGGTTTAAACATGTAAGAGACTATAAATTAGTAGAATTTACACCATATTATGTATATTTTTTATATTAGATGCCCATATGTGGATAATCCACTCATATGAAGCATAATTTAGATTTTGTAGACATTGAATTAACAGCAATAGCTATCATTATGTAAATATGAGGTTCAGAGTTAAATCTGTTTTGGAAAATGAAGACAGGCCTTACATAGCACAAACTTAGCACCTGCCAAACAAACTAAAATGTGGTGAGAATCACATTGGCATTGCTTGGAAACATATACTAGTAGATGGCAAATGTTTGCTGCACGTCTCTTGAGCCAGACTGTACATTACAACCGTTATTACACCAGGCCTGCTCATCGTCTTATTATGGCTCCATTCCAATCGCCTCCCACCTCCCTGAGTACACGGCTCAGAAACATAAATAGAAGTCTGTTAACATAAAGTCTATTATATTATATATATATATATATGTATATCCTGTAAGCTATATAAATCTATATAACGTACATGCTATTTCTTGAAATATCGATGCCAATAGATACAAATTCTTAGAACTTGAGTTTTAATTCATTTCCTAAGATCAGGTAACTTAAATTTTTAGGTTTTAAGTTTTAGTACTATGCTGAGAAGTGCTACATAAACACCAAATAGAAAGAAAACGTGTCTTGGTAAGTATTTAAAATATTTACCCCTTGTTATCTTCCAGATTGAAAGTACCTGTCCTTTAGCTGGAGGGAAGGGAGCATCTGCCGGTGGAGAAGGGACTGCCCCCCAGGGCGTTGACGGCTTCTTGGCCAACTGAGGTGGGGCCCTTAGGGAAGGAGACCCCCGTGGAGCTTGGGAAGAGTCGCCTATGTGACCCTGATGTGAATGAGAGCCCTTCTGCTTCAAGGGACAGAGGAGGAAAGGCTCTTTTCTTTCTTAATTTTCAAAAATTAAAAAAATTATGTTTTACTTTTGCCTTTTTAGAGCTACACCTGTGGCACATATAACTTCCCAGGCTAGGGGTCCAATAGGAGCTGCAGCTACCAGCCTACACCATAGCCACAGCAACACCAGATCCTAGCTGCATCTGAGACCTAAGCTGCCCCTCATGGCAACACTGGATCCTTAACCCACTGAGTGAGGCCAGGGATCGAACCTGCATCCTCATGGATACTAGCTGGGTCCTTAACCTGCCAAGACTCAATGGCTACTCCCTTCTATTTCTTGGTCTTTAGGTTTCCTGGATGGAAGGAATCTCAAACAGGGATGGGCCACAAGCCACCTCTGCCTTTCTTAGCAAAATGCTGATGTGTCCTCCTATATTTCAATCAGACACCACTGCCAGCCAGAGAGTGTACAAAGGTTTGATGGCATCTCCAGCCACCTTTTTTTTTAAGGTTTACATGAAACATTGGTCTTTCATTCTCTAAGTGAGAACTGAGCCCCTCATGTGAGGCTGCAGTAAAAAGATCCTTGGTGAAATCTACTTTGCTTGGCACTGTTAGGGAATGTTCTGTGGAAGCAAGTTTTTCAGATTTCTAACACATATTAACTTAATCTGCATATAAATTGTAGTCACTTTATGGGGAAATCTTTTCAAGAATGACCACTGAGTCTGAGCTTTAATCTAATGGAGCCACACAGGTGAACCTCTGTGAATGGTCCAGGGTTCAATCAGTAAGACGGGTGTCTTGCTGGGCTGGATGCAGCTGGCTTGTAGAGGCAGGCTGATCTTCCTGCTAATCGGCCCAGGTCTGAAGAGGTAAATGTTCCACTTATGCACACCCATCTCTTCAGTAGCACACATCTTACATACCAAATTGGAGCCATTAGTTTAAAAGAAGATATCTTTAAATCTTTGCACAGATATTCAACGTGTTAGCAGCATGTTGACTGCGAGGTGATGCCATCTGAATTATTATTTGGTCCTAGAGAGGTTTAAATCTCTTGGATTAAGTGTCTCCAAGGGAAAGCCATTTTTATAAATTAGGCCAACTAGATGGATGCAGAAAAGTCAACATTATATCAGAAAAATTATATTTGTAAACCATATGGCTATGTTCCAGGGCATACCAATTTGTGAAAGCTCATGCTAATAGACCTCTAAGATCTAACTTAAAGTGCTTAATTTTTGCAAAGATACTCACGGCAGGAAGTGCAAAGAAAGAAATGCCAAGGAGTGCGAAGCCTGCAGAGAGCAGCCTTCCCAGCCAAGTCAGGGGGGTTTTGTCCCCATAGCCAATAGTTGTCAATGTTATCTAAAAACAAAATAAATAGGACATGCAGCTTAAGTACTTGAGAGGAAAGTCAGGACCCCTGAATAGGAGGGAATGCAACGTTTCCACTAAATCATTATTCAACAAGTCTTGTGGGCGCATTTTCTTACTGTGCTTTAATTTTCCATGACGCATAACAGAACTTCTCTTTGTTTAAGGAAGGGAATAACCTACATAACTTGTTCCTCCCTTATAACACAATTTTCCATCTTTTCTAAGTATATTCAAAGAAAGGTTAAGTAAGTGGATAACCATCGGTGATGCAGAAATGATAACACCATGGATTTTGGACTGGATCAGTATATGAAACAATAATTTATGTTAATTAAGGCTGTCCACTTATTACCCTCGCAGGCATTTCCTGGTCGGTGTGAGCGAGGTATGTGCTTTGACCTGTAGTGGAACAAAAATGAGAGGTACATAGTTCCTGTTCTGAAGTATTTATGGTATAAGAGGGGACTTATGTTACACACAAACCATTAAACACAAAATAGGGCAATACAGGTATCATGATGAAAGCACAAACAATCTGCTGTGTGAATTCAAAGATTATTCCAGTTTTGGGGGACGTACTGAGGAAGATTTGTTGAGGAGATGTCATCATACTTAGGCTTTGAAGCAGGGGTAGTATTTTGAGAGGCAGAAATGATGAAGAGGGTGATACAAGGAGAGGTGGTGCAGGTGACTAGCTGCACAGCAGTGAGAAAAACAGGGCTGGTTCTAATCAGTTGGGCTGGAACAGGGTAGATCCAAAGCTGGATCAAGGACTATCTTTGAAAAATGATCTTTGGGTCCCGTCTCTCCCACGGTCACACTGCTCCAGGGGCTGCTCATGTTCCTTAGAACAAAGGACCAATGAGGTCCTGTGGATCCAGTAGATAGGTGATGCGAAGAATGGGAATAGCTGCAGGGGGCAGTATGGAGGTGGAGAGCAAAGAGAAGACCTTAGGAAGCTCAACAGAAGTGCGCCCATAGGATGCTCTGGGAGGAAGGGGAAGATTAAGTCAGCAGGACCTGAACATTTCAAGTGGGAAGATGACTGCCCCATAAATAGAAATATGACAACAAGAAAGAGAAGTTTTTGGAGAAAAGATAAAGAGTGGTTTTTCAAATGAGGGTTTTTAAAATATCAGCATGACGCTGATCTAGAAATGCTGAGCAAAGAATTAAGAACAGGCTGAGTCTTGAGGGAGACTGAGGCTGGGATGAGATCTGGGTTTTGGAATCGGGCGCAGGGTGGTGGTTTTATTAAGAAAGCCTTGACACACATCACTGTTGAAGTTTAAGGTGTACAGCACAATGGTTTGATTTACATATACGGTGAAATGATGACCAAAATAGGTTTTTTTTTTATGTAATTTTTTATTCTTTTTTTTTTTTTTTTTTTGATTGTGCCCACTACATGCAAACGTTTCCAGGCCAGGGATCAAACCTGTGCCACAGCAGGGACAATGCCAGATCCTTAACCCACTGTGCCACCAGGGAATTTCCACAAGAGGTTTTGTTAACATCTGTCATCTTATATAGATATAGTAAAAAGAAAAGAATGGAAATATTCTTCTTGTGATGAGAACTCTCAGGATTTACTCTCTTAACTTTCCCGTCTACCACACAGCAGTGCTAACTACAGTCACCATGTTGTACTAACCCCCCTGGTACTTACCTTATAATTGGGAGTTTGTACCTTTTGACCACCTTCTTCCACCCTCCCCATCCTCCACCTCTGCTAACCACAAATCTGCCCTTTTAAACATTTTTTTTTTAAGATTTCACCTATAAGTCATATCATATAGTATCTGTCTTTCTCTGTCTGACTTATTTCACTTAGCCTTCAAGGTTCATCCATGTTGTCACAAACGGCAGAGTTTCCATGCTTTTTTAGAGCTGAATATTGTCTCTTTGTATGTATATATGCACCACAACTTCCTTATCCATTCATGTCTATGGATCCTGAGGCTGGACATGTCCTTACTCTTATAAATCATGTGTTGCTGTCTCTTCATTTTTTTTTTTTTTTCTTTTAAATGTATTGGGGTATAGTTGACTTACAATGTTGTACTAGCTTCAGGTTTAGAGCGCAGTGAATCAGCTATACATATACATATGTCTCTTAATTGCTCTTTCTGCTTTTGCCTCCCTCAGGTTCCTTCTCTACACACCTGCAAGGGGTATTATTTCCTTACTCCTCTCAAAATCCTTCAATGGCTACACACTGAATTCAGAATAAGTTCTAAGCTCCTAACAACGGACCACATGACCTAGTCTCTGCCTGAGTCTCCAAGGTAATCTTGGTTTCACTCTTGCTCACACTGGACTTTAACCACAGTATCCTTTCAGCTGCTCAGGCAGGCTAGGCTACTTCTGCCTCAGGGCCTTTGCACATTCTGTCCCCTCAGCTGGAACTGATTTTTTTCCCCCAACTCTTCCTGGGGTTCCTTCTCATCCTTCAGGTCTTATCCAAAACACCCTATCCTCAGAGAGGCTTCCCTGCCCACGTTCTATGGCAGGGTCTCTGGTCTCTTTCCACCCTGCTCATTTCCTAACAGCACTTATACTGAGGGGTAGTCTGCTCTATTTTTCTTTGAGGAGGGGTTATTTCCTCTACTAGAAGTAGGGACCGTGTCTTTACTCATTGTTTTCTCTTTAACATCCAGCACAATGTTTGCCATAGAGTAAGAGGAACTCAATAAATACTTAGTAAATAAACAAAGAATCCTTTCAAGAACACTGGTGACAGAGAAGTATAGGGCAAGAACTCCCAGCAATCTCTGACTTGAGGGGAGAATTTCTAGGGTGTATCTGTGCACTTTTGGAGAGAGACTGAGACTGAAAGGGGTAGGAGTGGTGGCCTTATGAGGGGGAAGGGTTCCCACAGGGTCAAGGGTGCAGTGGAGAGGTTGACCTTGGCAGCATGGAAGGACATGTCTTCCACTGTGGGGGGAAGACATGGACACAGTATCAGTAGAGGGCAGGAATGGACAGTTCCCTTCAATTCCAGTGAAGGACAAGGCAGGATCACCCCGGGGAGAGAAAATCTTGGAACAGGGGAAGGGCTCAGGCTGTGAGGGTGAGAGAGAAATTTGCAGGAGACCCAACCAGAGGCCTCCTGGGCAGAGGAGGCTCATCTGAGGTGGGAGAGAGGGAACTGGTACTGGAACCCAGCAGCCAAGTTGTCTATATTGTTTTCTTGGAGAAAAACTAAGATTTATAGCATAAGTTCAGAGACTGCCTCTGGTTGACATCAAATCCTTCTGAAGTCATCATTTCAAGCATATGGTTTCAGGTGGAGGCTGTATTCAGATGCTTACTCAAAAGTTGATCTCTACTATTTCCTGCTGCAAGTTTGTTTGTTTATTTATTTATTTATTTATTTATTTATAAGGGCTGCACCTGCAGCACATGGAATTTCCCAGGCTATGGGTTGAATCAGAGTTGCAGCTGCTGGCCTACACCACAGCCACAGCAATGCCAGATCTGAGGCACATCTGTGACCTACACCGAAGTTCAAGGCAATGCCAGATCCTTAACCCACTAGGCAAGGCCTCAGGGATTGAACCCGAAAACTCACGGATACTAGTCAGGTTAATCACTGCTGAGACACAACAGGAATTCCTGTGTGCATCTTTAAAAAAGCCCAGGGAGTTCCCTTCATGGCTCAGTGGTTAATGAACCCAACTAGGATCCATGAGGATGCGGGCTGGATCTCTGGCCTTGCTCGGTGGGATAAGGATCTGACGTTGCCCTGAGCTGTGGTGTAGGTCACAGACCTGGCTCAGATCCTGCATTGCTATGGCATAGGGATGGCTGTAGCTCCAATTTGCCCCTAACCTGGGAACTTCCATATGCTGCGGTGTGGTCCTAAAAAACAATAAATAAATAAATAAATAAATAGTAAAAAAAAAAAAAAAGTCCATAAGTGTATCTTCATCACAGGAATAGCAGTAAATAGAAAGAGGACAAACTGGCCTTCAAGAATATGTCATCACTGGGAAAAATTACTTCAGGAGGACCAAATCTTAAGCTATTTCAGAATAAACCTAGAGCAACTGAAAAGAAAAAAAATAATAATAGGAAATAATATTATATGGAGCTCTGCTGGGCAATCAGAAGATCCTCTTTTCCTGGAGATGCCAGGGTCTCAGTCACTAGTGATATCTCCTCCATCCCCTCCACTCCCACTGTCATCAGTGCCCTCTAGTTGCTACTTCAGAACCCAGAACATCTTTTTACTGAAACCCCAATTCCCCAGCTCCTTGTGGATCCATCAGGAAGGATACAGCTCATTTTCCTTTGCTTTGTCCATACCACCATTGGATACCTACCCTGGGTCTTAGTACCAGGCCCTTTATATCAATTATCCCACTTATTCAGTGAGCTGAGTATTGTTGTTCATTAGCTTGGAATTATTTTCAGGGACCAAAGTTCCTTGAATTGTTTCTGGCTCTGAGCACCACTGACTGTACTATGTGTTCCTCCTAAAGTTGGAAGTTCCATCTTCTTAATGGAATTCAGTATTTACTACTTAAAATTTACTGGGCTACTGTATCCATAAACTACAAATTGCACTTTATACTTAATGTCGATACTTTGGGCTTTTTTTCTTTTTCTTTTTTTGGCTGCATTCACAGCATATGGAAGTTCCCAGGGCCAAGGATCAAATCCAAACCACAGCTGCGACATATGCCACAGCTGTGGTATACTGGATCCTTAACCTCCTGCACCACAGCAGGAACTCCTGGGCTATTTTTTTTCTTTTTTTAAATAAGTGGGATTTCCTTTTTTCACCAAAGCCTAGCACTAAGAAACATTCCAATTCAGGATGCTTTATTTCCCTATTTATTCTGGGTACTTCCTCAGTAAGCAAGGTGTCCATTAAGTGCAACATGGAAAATTTTATCTAAAAAGTATCCAAGAGTTCCCTTGTGGCATAGTGTTAAAGGGCTTGGTGTTGTCACAGCTGTGACTTGTTATTACTGTTGTGGCATGGGTTTTATCCCTGGCCTGGGAACTTCTGCAGCCAAAAAAAAAGAAAGAAAAAATCCAGACATACATTTTGTTAAGGTCTTCAGTAATGTATAATAAAAAGGTATGGTATTCTAAATTTATTTTACTTCACACTGGAGACCTAGTGTATGTACTTATAAAGAACAAAAATAATAAGCTCTTTTGTTTGCTTTTTGTATCATTTTAGGCTTCAGACAATTTCATTAATGGGTCAGTTAATATTAACAGACCCACTGTGGACCAACAAGGCCTTTTTATTCCTAGAAGCTCAAAGTCTTAGAAAATTTTTACTCTTGGAGTCAAGATTAGATTTTTTTTTTAAATAGAGACATAATTAGGCCACTCAAAAACCATTTTAAGTACAGATTAAACTTCAGTCAAAAGAGCACTCCTGAAATGGAAATCAATGAATAGATGCTGTTTTTCCCTGCAAGGCACAGAGATGACCTTTGGAAACATGCTTTGTGTTTTTTTCTGGCAACAGAAACAAGCTGGTGACTAAGTGAGAGGTATATTGAGAGTTTCTCACACACCATTTAACATATAATACAGAGATTCTGGAAGATGGCAGAATAGAATGACTGGAGCTCACCTTCTCTCATAAAAACAACAAAATTACAACCAAATGCTGAAAAACCTTCAACCAAATGGACTGGAAACTTTCAAAAAGATATCCTACTCCAGAAGGCAAAGAGAAGGCCACATCAAGAGCACTCTATACAACAGCCAAAGACACAGAAACAACCTAAATGTCCATCAACAGAGGAGTGGGTAAAGAAGATGTGATACACATACACAATGGAATATTACTCAGCCATTAAAAGGAAAGAAATAATGGCATTTGCGGCAACGTGGATGGACTCAGAAATTATCTTGCTAAGTGAAATCAGTCAGACAGTGAGGCACCAGCATCAAATGCTATCACTTACATGTGGAATCTAAAAAAAGAACACAATGAACTTCTTTGCAGAACACATACTGACTCACAGACTTTGAAAAACTTATGGTTTCCAAATGAGACAGGTTGAGGGGTGGGGGGATGCGCTGGGTGTTTGGGATCGAAATGCTATAAAACTGGGTTGTGATGATCACTGTAAAACTATAAATGTAATAAAATTCATTGAGTAATTAAAAAACATATAATACAGTGATTCTGATTTGTAATAAGGAGAAAGGAAGATTGATGGAAGGGAGGCTAAACGGCTGCCAGATAGACTCATCAATAGTTGCATCTCAATGGAGAAGGGGCACCCAAGTGTCTCAGTCATCCAAGCACATTATAATTATCAGAGAGAAGCAAAAACTAAACTTAAATTCAGATCTTTGCTTTGAAGGGAAGTTTGTCTTCCCCTTGCTGGCTAGAAAAGCCTCCTGTTTCTCAGTTTACACAGTTTATCCCACCATAAGTCATAGATTCTATTTTGTTCTCTACACATAAAAAGTAGTTTAAGAATCTCAGATGACTGCTCTTCTTTGGGTTTCCCACTTTTATCCTTTCAAAATGGCCATTATTGCTTGTAATGGGGGAGGAGCTGGAAACCAAATCATTAAACCAATAGAATGCTTTGTTATCTGGGCATAAACCTACTTAGTGAGGCAAAAGACCTGAACTCCAAAAACTGTAAGACACTGGTGAAAGAAACTGAAGACAGGAGTTCCTGTCATGGCTCAGTGGTTAATGAACCCAACTAGCATCCATGAAGACATGGGTTTGATCCCTGGCCTTGCTCAGTGGGCTAAGGATCTGGTGTTGCCATGAGCTACTGTACAGGTCACAGACGTGGCTCAGATCCCACGTTGCTGTGGTTGTGGCATCCAGCAGTTGTAGCTCCAATTCAACCCATAGCCTGGGAACCTGCATATTCAGTGGCTGCGGCCCTGTAAAGACAAAAGACAAAAAATAAAAAAATGAAAAGTAAAGAAATTGAAGATGACACAAACAGACTGAAATATATACCATGTTCTTGGATTGGAATAATCAATATTGTCAAAATGACTACACTACCCAAGGCAATCTACACATTCAAGGCAATCTACACATTCAATGCTATCCCTATCATATTACCAATGCTGTTTTTCACACAATTAGAACAAAATATTTTAAAATTCGTATGAAAACACAAAATACCCCAGATAGCTAAAACAATCTTGAGAAAGAAGAACAGAGCTGGAGGCTCCCTGACTTCCGATATACTACAAAGCTACAGTAACCAAAACAGTACGGTAGTGGCACAAAAACAGACATATAGATCAATGTAACAGGATAGAAAGTCCAGAAATAAACCCACACACCTATGGTCAACTAATCTATGACAAAAAAGGCAAGAATACAATGGAGAAAAGATAGTCTCTTTAATAACTGGTGCTGGGGAAACCTGACAGCTACATATGAAAGTATGAAGTTAGAACATTCTCTAGCACCATACACAAAAATAAAGTAAAAATACATTAAAGACCTAATTGTAAGATTGAATACCATGAAACTCCTAGAGGAAAACATAAAATGCTCTATGACATAAACTGAAGAAATATTTTTTGGATTTGTCTACTAGATGGAAATTATCAACAAGGGATTAATTTCCAAAATATACAAGCAGTTCATGCAAATACATATATACACACACACACACACACACACACACACACAAACACACACACACAGAATAAACATCTCAATCAATAAAAGGGGAGTAGAGCTATAGAGCTAAACAGACATTTCTTCAAAGAAGACATACAGATGAACAATAGGAATATGAAAAGATGCCGAACATCACTAATTACTGGAGAAGTACAAATCAAAACTACAATGAGGTATCACACCAGTCAGATTGGGCAACATTAAAAAATCTACATATAATAAATTCTGTAGAGGGTGTGGTGAAAGGGGAACCCTCCTACATTGTTGGTGGGAATTTAAAATAGTTAACCCACTATGGAAGACAGTATGAAGGTTAGAGTTATCATATGATCCTGCGATCCCACTCCTGGGCATATATCTGGAGAAAACACTAATTTGCAAAGATACATGCACCCCAATGTTCATTATAGTACTATCTAAAATAGTTAAGACATGGAAGCAACCTAATGTCCACTGACAGAGGAATGAATAAAGAAGATGTGGTACATATATACAATGGAATATTACTCAACCACTAAAAGAATAAAATAACGCAATTTGCAGCAACATGGATGGACCTAGAGATTATCAAACTAAGTGACGTAAGCCAGACCACGGTAAATATCATATGACACTGCTTATATGTGCAATCTAAAATATACAAATGAACTTATTTAAAAAACAGAAACAGAATCACAGACATAGAAAACAAACATATGATTACCAAAGAGAAGGGAGGGAGGGATAAATTAGGATTTTGGGATATCCTATACATTGTTCTATATATAAAATAGACAACCAACAAGGACCTAATGTATAGCACTGGCAATATATTCAATATCCTGTAATAACTGATAAGGGAAAAAAAGACTGAAAAAGAATATATGAATATATATGTATATATATATATATGAATCACTTTGCTGTATACTTGAAATTAACACATTGTAAATTAACTATACTTCAATAAAAAATGGTTGGGTGTTCCCATTGTGGCTCAGTGGTAACGGGACTGACTAGTTTCCATGAGGATGCAGGTTCAATCCCTGGCCTTGCTCAGTGGGTTAGAATCTGGCATTGCTGTGAGCTGTTGTGTAGGTCACATTTGTGGCTTGGATCCTGCCTTTCTGTGACTGTGGTATAGGCTGGCAGCTGCAGCTCTGATTTGACCCCTAGCCTGGAAACTTCCATGTGCCATGGGTGTGGTCCTAAAAAAGACAAGAAAAAATGGCTAATAAAAGTGAATGCTTTGTTACTAAAGGCACAATCTTATAGACCTTTACTCTGATGATTTAAGGGAAAAAAACCTTCCCAGGAATATATTTCTGATTCTTATTCATTCCGTTGTTGCTATGCAATCAACAAACATACCAAGTTCTGCTGACCACAAGCCCTGACAAATATCCTGGTCCTTGACAAGAGTTCTAGTTCTAACTGATGAGCTTCTGAGCAATAGTGGAGCAATGCATGCAACAATTGGTAATGTAAATCTGTGCTCCACAAAAACAAACACACCAATATTTTAATCACAGTTTAAGAAAATGATTGATTTTTATTTTGGCAACAATCTAGCACTCACTCAAGAAATATTACCCATGATTTATAAGAGAACACATTTGTTGGACCAAAGAGATGGGGAAACACTTCAGATAACTATAACTGCTATTATATTTTCACATAGCATCCTTTTGGAATGTCTTAAAGAACAAAAAGAGAAATGTAATTTATACACTGGATAAAGCACTCTTTTATCTTACGATATTTTACTATGGTACATAATTTCAGTACTGTTTTATAAATTCCTTACAACGTAGAGATAATTTTTGCCCCATTGAAGAACTATGTGTTATTTGAAGTATACTCTTACGGGTTATCAATTTCTGATTTTATGGGGGTCTGCACCTTTTGTGGCCTTTGACCTATTTTACAACTATGTAAGTTGTAGTAGCAATGCAAAATAATTCTTGTCTATAGACGTAAATAAATTCTGTCTAGTGGAGGTTTCATCGAGTTTCCTCTCTCACTGTGGAAGAGGCCAGGTTTGCCTCTATTTGCACATTCATTTCAATATTCCTAACCTGTATATATTTCTGTTCTTTGGATAGTCCTTTGAACTGGCTGTAATATCTTACTAGTTCCTTCATTAATAATAATTTAAAACAAAGGGTAAATAAAATCTTTAGCACATGCTATTTTCTGTCTGTGTAAGAGTCATGATTTTACTTTTATTTGTTTGGAAAATTATCCTTTGACAACAATATAAAGGAAAAAAGAGGTTTCTGAATGGGAAGTTTTGAAATTCAATGTCTATAATCTCCGATCTCACAGATGGTTACCACACTTCTCTTTTCCCCTTTTTGTACCATAATTTTTCTCTTCTAACTTCGGCTAACTATTCCCCCCACCCCCTTTTTAAGCTCAGATAAACTTTGAAAAGTGGCAAAACAATGAGACAATTGGTGGCTTAAAGCTGTGCTCCACAAAGTTACAACCAACAAACATATGAACATTTTAATCATAGTTAACAAAATTATTGTTTTTATTTTGGCAACAGTTCAGCACTCAAATACTATTGATGATTTGTAAGAGAACTTAACCTTGTTGGATCTAACAGATGGGGAAACACCTTAGATAATTACAGGTGCTGCTTTTTTTCATCTAACTCCTGTTGGGAAGTTTACATTTTTATTGCGACCAGTCATAGGAATCACTACTGCATTCAAAGGAAATGTCTCACGACATCCAATACATAAAAACAGATTTTCATACTTACTGTGCCCCACCAGAGAGCATCTGCATATGTAGAAAACTCCTTATTGGCATCCTTTTCCACCAGATAAACAAGGAAAGATGAAAAAATAAGAACCAAAAATCCTATGTACCAAGCTGTGATTAATTCCTAGGTATAAAAGGAAAGAAAGATTTTTAGAGGCAACAAAACTTTGAGAAGGAAAAAAAAATCTGAGCATGATTCCATTCGTTTTACTAGTTTTTGCATATTTATGATGATTTTTAGATAATCCATTATACACTGTGTCCCCAAATTACTTCAACCCATTTCTAAAAAGACCAAGTCTTCCTTTGATAAGTTAATATCATGGCAGTCAACGAAAAAGTTAAAACCTTTTGCCCTGTAGCTCAGGAAGCAAACCTCACCTTGCTGTGAGCATAAACCACGGAGCCCAGTAACTTCCAGGTGCCCCCTCGCCGGTCCATGCGCACCATGCGGAGGATCTGCAGGAAGCGGAGACTCCGCAGTGCAGACGTGGCAAAAATGTTACCCTGAGTTTTTGCGGAAACAACTGCAATCGAAGCAATAAGAACAATGGTATCTGAAAGAAAGAGGTTGAAACAGCCCTAAGTTTTAGTTTTCAGAAGAGTATTTCTGAAAGGGTCCCTCCGACCTCTTTAGGGCTCAAGTACACAGAGCTTCGGTCCAGGCCTGGCATGGTGACACTTGGGCTCTGTGATAACTGAAGCGGGAAAAGGCAGCATAGGACCCCTGCTGCTTTAGTTCCCACCCCTTTGGTCATGCTATGCTTTACTTATGCAGTTCTGGACCATTTGCTATTTAACTTTCAAGAGCTGGACCATGGTCTTCAGAAAGTTTGGTGTTCTGGGGAGCCCTGGGGCTGTGGGGCAGCCCTCCATGGGATCTCCTGCGGCAGGGATACTCCTGCCAGCAGGAAGGAGCCTCTGCCTGGGCACACTGGGGACTCCTGGTTGATGCCACAGAGGCATCATAGCCTGTCCAGCTGTGAAAGTGCTGCTTTGCAAGATCATGTCTCTTGTTTGGTTGCGAAAGAAGCATGCAGCTCCTTTCTGAAAAAATATTTACTTATGTTATGGAGCCTGCAACTTTACAGACTGTTTAACAAAGGCTGAATACTCTAAGCTCTTTGCTTAGAGTACTCTTTATACCTGGTCGGTCAATTATGGGCAGTTTTGCACACAGATAAATTAACATTACATTTGTTACAATAGAGTATGTAATTATATGTGCTGTGCATTGCATGGGAATGGATATTTAATGTTCAACATACTGACATTTGGCTTAAATAATATCTGGCCTTTTGTGAGCTAAAAAGAGCAGCTAATGAAAGAAGAGGAAAGGTAAATGTGGACTTAATCACTCTAAGGGTAAATATATGAGTGATAGAAAGTAGGCTTTGAAGTGGGAGGAGTGAAGTAGAAATTAACGAAATTAACGGCCTCCTATGGGGATGTTAAAATCAGTTAGCTTGACCTTATCAGCCTCAAATAAAATGTCCTTCCTGCTCCAAAGTGAACTGTGCATGACCAGGCATGCACTTGTCAAAGAGGAGTTAGTTCCCCTGCATGGGTGTTGTATTTACAATGTTTCGTGATCTTCAGATGCAACTGCTGTATGAATGTGTATTCTTCATTCAGCTTAGTCCTCCCTATGCTCACAAAGATCTGGTCCCTGCTGTGGACTAGGAAGATCTTTTGAGTCACTCTCCTGGTGACCCTTTTGGGTCAGGACTTGGAGAGAGAGGGCCAGGGGTTGGCAGGGCAAGGGTCAGCCAAAGGGACTTTTCCAGTCCGATCTGAGCACTGTGACTTCATGCCTGGGTACACAGAGGGCCACAAATGCATCCTTGAACTCTCTCTCTCTGTAGCTGTTGGGAGTGGGAAGGGTCTAAACACGTTGCTACAGGCACCAAAGACGTTAAGTCAATTGCAAAGTAATATGTACAATATAGTCTTATTTTAAGAAAAGAATTATACAACTAGGAAAAACGTAGGAATATACTATTACTTCTCTCTAGGTGTAGAGGTTGGGGTGAGTATGTGGATAAAAGGACTTTTCACTTTGTAAGTTTCTCATTTCGGTACAGTTGGAATTTTATAACAACAAAAATATCTTTTGAAATTAGGAAAAACTTTAAAAAAGTTAAATATGAAAGAAATCTCTTCATTTTCATCATCTGGAGGGACTTCTGAGGCAAGAGGTTTACAGACAACGAGACATTCCTCATATAGCCCTGCTGGATATACATTTTGCTTTTATTTCTCATTGTAATACTCCTCCTTATGAGTGTACAAAGGAAAGAAAAAGGTACGATACCCTATTTACTATGTGAAAATATTAGATATAGCTGAAATAAGTAATTGGCTCGTATAGGGGTACAGAAAATACAGACTTAAAATTTCTATGTACCAGCACTTTCTTTAGTTCTAGGTTTTTTACAAATGTTATATTATTTTAATCCCTACAACAACCGTGTTGGTTAGGTATTCTACAGATGAAAAACATATATTGTATCAGTTTTAAAAAATCATCTATAGAGTTGTTACAGTACAGCACAAAAAGGATGCTGTAAAGTTAGTTCATTAGGCAAAACCCTGAAAAAGTAAAAGGAAACCTGTGGGTTTGAGACAATTTAAAAAATTATGCACACAGTGAATCATCATCTAACTGTTTTAAGTCACAAAATATGAAGAGGTAACCACAGATTTGATTGAATACTCTCATTGTAATTCAGATCAGAAAGGCAAAAGTTCAATAAAATGAAATCATAAATGAACAACCAAATGGCAAACAATGACTGTAAGTCATAAAAATGATTCTGGTTGGGTTGCAATCATTCACTGGGATTTTGCTGGCAGTACCACCTAGGTATTTCTTAGGTTAATATTTTACAAGGTATGAGTACTCTGTACTTTTTATTTGTTCTGTAGTTCATTACTTAGCAGAATGGACATTTCACAAGGTAGGCTACTTGTATCCCAAGTATCTAGAACAGTGCCTGAAGTGTGGTAGGCACTCAACAAATGTTGACAGAATAAACTTAGAGTAATACACAATTAAAAGCAGCTTGATCTGTGTTCTCTTAGCACATCGGTGGCTTAATAACTGGAACATCAATCTAAAATACTCTTAAGTGAATCAAACCAGCATGGAATTCTACAAGATAATAGTTCATAGCCGTCATCCACTAATGCTTATAAAAAGCAAATCTAAGATTTACCTTTTATTAAATTGGGTAGGTGTGCTCTACCCAAGATGGAGACTCCTAAACTCCCCTCCTCCCCCAGATACACCAAATGAACAGCTACACAGGCAGTAATTCCCTCTGAAGCAAATCCAAAAACTAGCTAAGGGAGTCACTGGGAGAATGTGAAAATGTTCACATCAAAATGGTCAGGAAAGGCTGAGACACACACTCGTCACAAATCCCACTCTCCTGGCACAGTGCCAAACAAACAGAATGGCACCTCCAACTCTCAGCTTCTCCCTGAGAGGCTAAAGGTTTGAACCTCACACTTAGCACTCCAATTTTAAGACTCCCACCAGAGAGATGGGCCCCCTAATACCTAGCTCTGAAAGCCGATGGGGTTTGCATCCTTGAGAACCACATAACAAAGAAGCAGGAGTTAATGGGTGTAAGCAGACACTGCAGCCATCATCCACTGCTCAGTGTACAGGCAGAAATGCCCATCTCCCCGTCTTTTCCTGAAAGGATTCTACTCGTGTACTTTGAAAACTGCTGCCTGTGGGTCAGGCCTCTAATTTAGCATGCACCCAGGGACGCCACAGAAGCCAGTGGGCATTTCCCCTGCCCTCTCTCTCTGGCTTGCTCCAAGTTGCCAGTATCTTCTTCAAGGAGCTTTTATATCCATTTGGTGCCCCAGCTTTTGAGGCTGTTGCTTGAGAGAAAACTTCTGCCACCTGGCTCTGACAGCTAACAGGCCTTTCATTCAAGAGCCCCACAGGACCACAGCAAAAAAAGAAGTTCTTAATGGGTTTAGGGGTCTCATAAGCCCCCTCCCTCACTCCATGGCTACATAACTGGGTCCAGTGCAGCAGGAACAGGTAAATGCCCACCTCCTAGTTTCTCCCTGGATGGGGCCTAACTGTAGTACTTTCCCAGCTGCTGCCTGAGGGTACAGCTACCAACTGGCCTTCATCTGGGAGCTGGCTGTAATCCTCCCTTTTGGGATATTGATGGTTCCCAGCACATATTCAACAACTGGTAGCCACTAAGAACAGGGAAGGTGGTTAGACAACCACAGAGATTTTAGAGACAAACAGAAGCAAAGGCTAGGCTAATTAATGATGTTCATCTCCACACAAGACCAGTCTCTCAAGACTGAAGGAGGCAGCTGTTTTTCTAATACACAGAAACCAACACTGAGAGTCAAGGAAAATGAAGAAACAAAATAATGTGTTCCAAACAAAAGAACAAGATAAACTTCTAGAAACAGACCTTAATGAAACAGACAGCCTAGAAGAAACAGTTAAATACCTAGAAACATGTAACTACCAAGGCTTGAATTGTGAAGAAACAGAAAATCTGTTCAGACCAATTACTAACAAGGAGATAGAATAAGTAACCGAAAACCTCCCAGCAAACAAAAAAGTCCAGGACTAAATGGCTTCATTAGTGAATTATACCACATTTAAAGAATAAGTACCAATCCTTCTCAAACTCCTCCAAAAAAGCAGAAGAGGAGGAAACACTTCCAAATTCATTTTGCATAGTCAGCATCACCCTGATATCAAAACCAGACAAGGACACCATAAGAAAATAAAAGTATATATCCCTGATGAGCATAAATGTAAAAGTCCTTAATGAAATCTTAGCAAACTGAATTCAAACCACATTAAAAGGATCATTCACCATGATCAAGTAGGATTTATTCTAGGGATTCAAGGATGGTTTAACATCTGCAAGTCAATGTAATACCATATTAACAAAAGGAAGGATAAAAAACTATACAATCATCTCAACAGATGCAGAAAAAGCATTTGACAAAATCCACATACTTTCATGATAAAAACTCTCAACAAAGGGGATGTAGAGAGAATGTACCTCAACACAATAAATATTCATACTACCTAAAGCAATGATTCAATGTAATCCCTATCAAGTTCCAATGGCCTTTTTCACAGAAATAGAACAAACAGTCCTAAATTCACATGGAACGACAAAAGAACTCGATAGCCACAACAATCTTGAGAAAGAAGAACAAGACTTAAAACATCATACTTTCTCATTTCAAATTATATTACAAAGCTACAGCAACCAAAACAGTATAACATGAACATAAAAACAGACACATAGGTAAATGGAACAGAACAGAGAGCCCATGCATAAAATAAACCCATGCATACATGGTCAATTAATTAATAACAAAGTAGCCAAGAATATACAATGGGGAAAGGATAGTATCTTCAATAAAGGGTGTTGGGAAAACTGGATGGTCACATACAAAAGAATGAAAGTGGACCACCATGGTATACCACTCACAAAAATTAACTCAAAATGGAATAAAGAGTTAGTAACACCTGGAATGGTAAAACTCCTAGAAGAAAATAGGGGTTAAGTTTCTTGTCACTGGTCTTGGCAGTGATTTTTTTTTTTAATTTGATGACAAAAAAGCAAAAATTAACAACTGAAACTATGGCAAATTAAAAAGCTTCTGTACAGCAAAGGAAACCATCAACAAAATTAAAAGACAATGAAAGAGAGAAAATATTTTCCAATCACATATCTGACAAAGAACTGATATTCAAAAACATAAATAACTTGTGCAACTCAACAGTAAAACAAACAAACCAAGTGATCAAATTAAAAGTTGGGGAGTGGATCTGAACAGACATTTTTCCAAACAAGACATACACATGGCCAGCATATGTTGAAAAGGTACTCAATATCAATAATCATCAGGGAATGTTAATCAAAACCTCATTACTTGTGAGAATGCGTATCATCAAAAAGGCAAGAGATAACAAGTGTTGGTAAGGATGTGGAGAAAAGGAAACACTTGTGCTCTGTCGATGAGAATGTACATTGATGTAGCCACTAAGGAGAACATTATGCAGGTCCCACCAAAAATTAAAAATAAAACTATCACAAGATCCAGCAATCCTGTTTATGGGTATATAGCCAAAGGCAATGAAAACAGGACCTTGAACAGCTATATGCACATCCATGTTCATTGCAACACTATTCTCAATAGCCAAGATATGGAAGCAACTTAAGTATCCAACAATGAATGGATGAATGGATAAAGAAGATCTGTCTGTCTGTCTGTCTATCATCTATCTGTCTACTGAAATACTGTTCATCCATGAGAAAGAAGGAAGTCTTAATGTCTGAAAAAACATGGATGGAACTTGAGGACATTAAGCTAAGTGAAATAAGCCAGATAGAGAAAGACAGATACTGTGCATTGCTCATATGTAGAATCTAAAACATAAAACTCACAGAATCAGGGACCAGAATCATTACCAGGGCATTGAGGGTGGGAAGAAATGGGGAGATGTTGGTCAAAAATTAAAAACTTGCAGTTGTAAGATGAATAAATTCTGGGGATCTAATGTACAGAATTGTGACTACAGTTAATAATACTGTATTATATGTTTGGAAGTTGCTAAGAGAGTGAATTTTAAATGTTCTCATCACAAAAAAAGAAATAGTAATTATGTGATGTATGGAGGTGTTAACTAATAATCATTTTGCAACATATGATTGTATCATATTAATAGTTGTACATCTTAAACATTTCACAATGTTTATATCAATTACATTTCCAAAACTGGGAAAAAACTGGGTAGGATAGTTTAAGATGCACAATCAGTTCATTGTCCAAAATGTTTTTTGCAACCTAGCAATGTTGTCTTAAGTGAGGACAGGACATTTTCGTATACTTAGGAACTACAGACAGCCCTCAGAGTTCATTGGCTTCAGATTCATTTGTTTATCTGTTCATGTGTTAAGTAGTTAACTGAGTCTCAAGCATTGCATTAGACACTTGCATTGGAAATGAATATTCATCCATCCATCTGATCAATCTATTGCAAATATTTATCGAGTCCCTACTATGTACTAGGCATTGGACTAAATGCTTCATGTGCACCAGTGGTTGTCAGTGGGGACAATTTTTCTCCCAGGGGACATCTGGCAGCATCTGGAGACACAGTTGGTCTGGGAATGGGGTTGCTACTGGCATCTAGTGGTAGAGGCAAGGGTTGCTTCAAAACATCCTGCAATGCCTGGAATAGAACTTTGAAAAAAGAATTACCCAGACCCAAATGTCCACAGTGCCAAGGTTGGGAAACTCAGAGGTATGTCATTATATTTATTCTTCCAAACAGCCCTCCAAATTAGATAGTATTATTACCATCTTATTATGAGTGATGAACCGAGGCTGGAAGGGTCAACTAGCCAATCACAGCATCTGTAAGTGGTGGAACTGGCCCTTACTTGACTCCCAACTATGCCTTTAAGAGCTATGGTACACTGTTCCTGGATTAAGTATATCCTGAGTAGTGGTACAGGGGGTAAGAGGTTGTGATGGGTGTTGGGAGGGAGAAAGGGGTAGGCTGCAAAGCAGGTGGATACTAAAGCAATAATAAACTGTTATTGCATAAAGCATTCAGGAAAGAAACAAGTACAGGGAGAATAAAGCATAAATAAAGTGATACTGAAACAGATGGCACTTCAATGGATACATCAGGAGAAAATGGGGTTAGAGAAAAAATAGAACTGCTAATAAATAAGGAGGTGCTCCAAATATCATGGGAAAAAAAAGACATGAGCTCTTAATGTCTCTCCCAAAGGAAACAGAAGGGAACACATTAGGAAGTAGTGAAGAAATGGTTATTGATTACAAGAAACTCTTTAGAAATATGAAACATAGGCTTATAAGGTATTAGGAAGTTGGTTCACATACTTACTGAATCACTTAGAATGATTTATGAATGAATTCTTGAGACTTGAGGAGACTGTAAAGATTTAAATGAAGTAAATACTGTAGTGATATTTGAGACAAATAGAAACTGTACAAGAGCTTATTATTAGACCCTACTGGAACTTTGCCCCAGTATCACATAGTTGGCAAAATCAATATAAATTGATCATCCTGGACCCTGTGTACATGGGATTAGTCACTGAAATACTGAAAAGCTCTCATTATAAGGTGTATTCACATCCAAGGTTACCTTATCATGGGCCCAAAGATTGGGTTAAATCAAGGTCAATTGTACATCTAAACTTGACAGGTTGTGTTTTGTTGCTACAATTACATAATATAATGTACCTATTGGAAAGCATATTTTAGTACACTTGCCTTAATTGAAAATCATAAAAGAAAGGACTAAATCATATGGATTAAACAAAGCATAGCTGAACACTTTTAAACCGGTAATTGTTAGGAGAGAGAAATTTTCTAGAAGTAAACCACAAAATGGGTATGTCTTGACATCTACAAACTGTCCTAGAGATTTTCGGCTTTAAAAATTTTGGTAAATTATGTTGGAGTCTCAGGAAAGTTTCCCCTAATAGTTAACTTAAATTTCCCTCCTGCATTTTAAGCTCACTTCATTTTCTTACCTCTGGGAAGCCCAGAAATGCAGCAAATACTACATTTCTGATGGTTATACCCTCTTCTATCAACTTTTTTGTTCCAATTCCTTGAGCTCTTCTCAGTGGCCTCAGTATAAGCTAAACTTTGCCTAATTTTAATAAAATATCTGTTTTAAAATTATAAAACAGTTGCTATAAAATATCAAAACCATAAACATGTGTATAAGAATTAAATTTAAATAATTAAATTCCTTATTAATGAACCTTAGGTTATTTTAAATTTTACTATTAAAATGATGCTAAAATGAACAGCCCAGTACACATATTTTCATAGGTATTCTCTTTAGGAATACATTCCTAGAGATTGGACTGCTGGGTTGAAGGCTGGCATGTTTTGAGTTTTGATATCAAAGTGCCTTCCAAATAATGTTAATGATTATCACTAACAATGTACTTATTTTTATTTATTTTTCTCTCTCCTTGCTAATAAAAATAGTAATAGTAATAATAATGGCTGAAATATACTGTTTATTGTGTGACAGATACTGTTCTAAGCATTTTCACATACTATGTGGGATATAAATTTGTAATCTTTGACAAAATGATAGACAAAACATCGCCTTTTTTTTTTGTTCTTTAACAGATTTGGAATCTCATGTCCTTAAGAAGTCACAGAAGTCAAGCCATCTAGAAGGCCTTTGCCCAAGATTATAAAAACTTCCTAGATTTTATCTGATGTATTTAGATGCCTGTTTAGTTAATGTATGTACTTTGTTCAGAATGTTCTTTGTGGCAAAGGTAGCTTAGGTGTCCACCTCAGATGCAGGATTCGCTTCGGGGGTGTAGGACTATCCTGGGGGAGGGGCTGCCCACCAGGGATGTCACTTCCCAGGTCTGCTTGCTTCTGGGTGGGGTGATGTGACCCATCCTAGCTGATGGAAGGTGAATGGAAATCGTGTGCATTTCCGGGTTCAGGGGAAGCAGATGGCCTTAGGTACGCTCCCTTTTCCCATCTGCCAGAGCTCCATGTAGGTACCAAGGATGGCTTAAGTAAGAAGCCTGACACTAAAGATGGCAGTGCCTCTGTCAGCCTGGTTCCTGAGTGATTGTCTGGAGCAGAGCCTTCAGCATACACTCCATCCGCCAGCGAGAAGCACCTTCAATGGACTGCCACACAAGTAAGAAATGAATTTGAGAAGTTTCTGGAATTTGAAGATTTGTATGCTATGATAACTAACATTACTCTGATACATCTTTAACTTTTCTTGTATGAAAAGTGGTGAAGTAGAGAAGTAACCTGACTTTACAGTCAATTTTTCCAATACCACCTAAAGAAAAGTCTGTTATTCTCCAAATGTTCCCATATGCTCACTGAGAAGTCTGTCTCTAGATTCTGTGCTGTTTTGTCGCCAATTCCTGCATCAGCATGAAACTAGATATTAGCTGGGATAATATCCTTTTAATGTTATTCCTTTTTAAAAAAATTATCTATTATTCTGAGGCTATTTTTCCAGGTAATTTCAGAATAAAGGTATCAATTAAAATAAACCAGAGTTCTGGAGTTCCCATTGTGGCTCAGTGGGTTATGGACTTGACATAGTCTCCATGAAGATGTGGGTTGGATCCCTGTCCTTGCTCAGTGGGTTAAGGATCTGATGTTGCCTCAAGCTGCACATAGGTCACAGATGCAGCTCAGATCCAGTGTTGCTGTGGCTGTGGCTGTGGCATAGGCCTCAGCTGCAGTCCCAATTCAATACCTAGCCTGGGAACTTTTACATGCCACAGGTGTGGCTATAAAAAGAAAAACAAACCAAAAAACCCCTAGAGTTCTGATACAGATTGCATATTAAATTTAGAGGTGAACATCTTCTTTATTGCCTCCCGCATCTCATATTCACTGAGTTATTTACTTCTGTTGAATCGGCTCTATAATATCTTGGCTCAATTTTCCTCTTTCCATCTGTCCTATCTCCCCCTAATTCAGGTCCATGCTCCCTCTCTCCTGTCCATCCCAGCAGATACCGACCAGCTTTTCACTCTCCCGTCTTTCCTTTCTCTAAGCTCTTTCATATTCTATCGCCAGATTAAAATGTTAAAGTGACTACTTTTCTGATCAAAAATTCTTTTTGGCTGTGCCTGAAGCACACAGAAGTTCCCAGGCCAAGGATCAAACCCTTGACACAGAAGTAACCAGAGCCATAGCAGTGATAACACTAGATCCTTAACCTGCTGAGTCACCAGGAAATTCCAATAATTTTTTTCAGTACCTAGAATGAAGATTAAATTCTGCTACCTGGCTTTAAAGTGCTCTACAAAATGCTGCTGGCCTGCCCGGGAAGACTTCCCCCTTCCCTGGCCTGGCCAACTCTCATCTGCCTCTAGAACTCAAGCACCAGCTTGGCAAGGAAGCTGCTTTCATGCTACTAGTGCCCAGCACTCTGAGGAACTCTCCTGTTACAACACTGACTATTGTTAGTGGGAATTTGCTTGCCTGCTGGTCTCTGCCAGTAACTGTAGGAAACTGAAAGCAGGCAACAGTACTTCTTCCTTATAACCTCAATGCCTAGTTCAGTACCTGCCGTAGTATAGATGTTCAATACTTATTTGAAGGATCTCTATTTGATGGGTTATTTGCTTACAGTGAACACATAAATAGAATAACATTTTATAACTCAAAGGGTCTTAGAAGCAAAACATTTAAATAGCTCTCATTTTGAAGTTAAGCACAAATCTACAAAAGTATACAGAAGCTAAAAATATACTCATGTAGAGTGAAATGCAAAAAGAAAAAAAAAAACCCTTGCAAACTCACAAAAAGTGAAATCTCCCCCCAAAAAACTTGGAAAAATATTTGCAACATAGATGATGATGGACAAAGGCTGATTACCCATAACATATAAAAATAAACTAATAAGAAAACATGCTGGCAGAAAATTGGACAGAAGGCATAAATAAAAATTTAACTCTACGAGGAAGTAAGAATGGCCAATAGATACATGGGAAGAAGTTCTTTCTAATCGTAGCAAGGTACTATTTAAATCTATCAAACTGACAAAGTTTAAAAAAAAACAGCATTGGCAAGGAGAAGGATAAAAGTTCTTTGAAGAAGATTTTGCGTAACAATAAAATGGTTTAATTTTGGGGGGGACTTTATAATTTAACCATTTGAAGCCTATTATTTAAATAATTTTACTTCTAGGAATTTCACCTAATGAAAAAATTTGTAGATGTCAACAAAGGTTTGCATAGGAAGACTTATTATGTTATTAGGAATAATATAAAAATTAGCTCTAATCCAAATCTCTAATAAAAACGGATTCATCAAACAATACAGTCTATCTATTCCAGAGCACGGACCGAGGAGCTTGTCTGCCTGAGTTCCAACCCTGGCTCTGTCTCTTACTAGCTGGGTTACCGGGGTTAAGTTACTGAACTTCTCTGTGCCTCAATTTTTTATCTGTAAAATGATGATCAAAAAGTATCTCTATCATAGAGATGTTGTGATAACTAAATAATTAACACATCTGAAAGACCTTCATACAGTGATAACAGATAATAAAGTTTATCTTTTATTAGCAGTAGCATTCCCATGGATAACTATGTAACCACAAAGGTCATGTTTCAGAAGAATATTGATAAGAAAATGTTTCCTCCAATACATCATTATGTAAAGAACTGATTACATAGCAGGATATATAGGCTGATACCAATTTTGCCCCTCAAAGTTAATGTGTTCTTATGGTATATGTAAAACTAAACACTGGAAGTACCTGTCCCTGCATGCTAACAGAGATTATCTGGTGGGATTATGTGTAGAGCTTAGTTTCTTCATGCATATCTCGTTTGTCCAAATGATCTATATTTTGTAATGAGAAAAAGGAGAATTATTCTTTACATAAAATAAGAAGTTTGAGCCCTGAAAGGCTAGCATACTAGCTGAAGGAGGTTATCTGCTCATTGGTGGGACAGAGAAGGGAAAAGGGCATTTACTGAGTGTCTCTGCTGCAAGGGGCTGTGTAGGGTGCTTAGCAGAGACTCTTCAATCCTTCTCCATAATGGCTTTACCAAGGGTGCACGGGCTATGGGTGTGGACTGAGACAGCTCCCAGAGCTGTCCTTTTTCACTGTGAACCTCAGGCCTGTTAACTTCACTGGGCCCTGGAGTCTTTACAGGAGATAGAAGCATCTTATTCACAGGGCAGTTGTGAGTGTTAAGTGAGATAATACACACAAAGTCCTCAGTCTGCCTTATTATGCCTGCCATGATTTTTTCTCAACTTGAAAAAAATATTTTACACACACACACACTCTCTCTCACTTTCACAGATCAGTAAATTGAAACCACAAAGCATCAAGGATATCATCCAAGGTCATTTAGCTAGTAAATGGGGCCAAGAATCAAATCTACTGGTTCTAAAGTGCTTACATTTGACTCCATACTTCTTTTTTGATAAGCTTTACCTTGTAAAAAGACCAGTAAATAAGGATGTAGGCAAATCAACCAAGGCTTAAATGAGAAACTGCACAAAGTAAAGAATCTTTAAGAACAGGGACTATAATTACTTGCAAATGGCTGACATTCAGTTGATTTTAGCAGAACTTTCACAATTAAGGAATTTTTATGTTTTAGGCTGTTCCAAGGGGATGGAAGACTGTAACAAAGATATGATCAGCCTGTCCTGTCGACGTGGGACCATTTCTGCATGAATGTGTAAGTTTTCAGCATACCCAGTATGTCATGTGCCAGATGCTTTACTGCCAGAACGAGGCAAGGAGGTGAAATGCTGTGGTCCCACTCTATTCCTAAAGATACTGAACTCTCACTTCTCAGAAGGAACAGACGTGGATTGTGGAAGTGCAAGGAGCTTGACCTGCGCCTGGTTCAAACTTCAGTCCTCTCGGGGCCGGTCCCATATCCTCTGAGTGAGGTGGACACTTCCTGACTCCTAGTTCTTAGAGTTAACTGGTACCTTCTTTGTTTGGAAACTAATGGTTAAATGACTAAGCACCAAC
The DNA here is from genome assembly GCA_004024745.2 of Catagonus wagneri. Taxonomy (NCBI): domain Eukaryota; kingdom Metazoa; phylum Chordata; class Mammalia; order Artiodactyla; family Tayassuidae; genus Catagonus; species Catagonus wagneri. The sequence continues at coordinate 5,960,589 of PVHT020000078.1, read as the reverse complement.
AGGGATTTTTTTGGAAACGATTTTTCTCATGTTAAGGCAGTTCATTCATTCACGCTTTAGTTCATTCAACAAATACATTTTAGTCCATGTCTGTTATGATCTGAGCATGAGGGATAGAGCAGTGAAGAAAACATAAAATTTTCTGCTCTCAAAGAGTCTATGTTCTATTACATAATATATGCTGACATTACACAAATAAGTACAGAATAACGTCAGGTAGTGACAAAGACTCTTGAGAAATTAAAAGCAGGATGCTGAGACAGGATAGTCAGGGAAGAAATCCCTGAGGAGATGACATTTGAGTCCAGGTCTCATGAAGTGATGGGGAGGTGAAGAGGCAGAAGATGTGAAGACCCTGAGGCAGAAGCATGGTGAGTATGTTCAGGGGAGGTGAGGGGGGCGATTTAGCTTGAGTGGAGAGGAGCGGGGGAGAGTGGGCTCTGGCCAGATCACAGCAGGTTTGGTTAAAGCTTTAGATGTCCCAGGTATGATGGGGTTGGGGCAGAAAAGTGCAGGATCATATTTGCATTTTCCAAAATCATTTTGGTTGCCTTAGGGAACTGGATCAGGAGAGGCTGATGATAGGAGTGGAAGTCACGAGACTGGTTAAGAAGCCACGGCCATGGTTGCACAAAGGGTGAGAGCAGCATTAGAAGAGCCAGCCAGGTTAAAGTCAGAGGAACCCAAGAAGGGGTTGGATTTAGGACACGTGACAGTGGAGGAGTCAAGACTAGTGAAGGACTGATTGGGGGTTGTGACACAAAGAAGGGAATTGAAGGATGACTTCAGGATTTTTGGCCTCAGCAATTGGATGAATAAAAAAGCTCTCTGCTGTGATGGGAGATTACTGAAGAGGCAGGAACAGAAAGGAGGAGTACTTGAGGGGTAAAATTAATAGTTTGGTTTCGGCTGTATCAATTTTGAGATGCCCTCTAGACATCTGTAGACAATGGGTGAGGCTAGAGCTTGGGGAGAGGTCAGGGATGCAATCAGGCAATACTGTGTGTGTGTGTGTGCGTGTCCCCATGCGTGTGTTTTATGCCATAGGACTAATCTCCAATATCATACTGAAACTACTGATTCATGGTTTGACCACAGATGTTTAATTTCAGATGTAGATTACAGATTGGAAGATGTAAGGAAGTTGTGTTTGTGTATTTATAAAACAGGAAAGAAGCATTTGGTCCTGTGAGAGTCACTGTGAATGAGTAGGAGGCAAACACATCTATTTAAGGCACACTCTAGTATTTTGAATAAATTACCTAGGTTAATCCCATCGGTAGAATCCTCAATAAATCAAAAAGATTAAAAGTCATGGGTATTTCTAGATGATTTCAAACATGTTTCAAACATGTTCAAACGGGCAATGACGTGTTTGCTTTACATTATGTCCCTTTACATAGAAAGTACAAGAATGGCTTTTAGTCCTCAGATGTTTACAATTTTCACCTTGCACCTGCTTTCATACATACCAAATGCTAAAACTTCAGTCAGTTTCAACTCAATAGGGCCCCATACCAGTATTTGCCTATAGGTCTAAAGAGAGATTTTGGGAGTTCCCTTGTGGATCAGTAGGTTAAGAATCTGGCATCACTGCTGTGGCTCTGGGTCACTGCAGTGGCATGGGTCTGATCCCTGACTTGCTAACTTCTGCATGCCATGGGTGCTGAAAAAAAAAAAAAATTTGGATTCTACCAATGAATGATGATGGCTGAAAATTCTACTGGAAATCCCCTAACATCCTATGATGAAATACAACGCTTAGAAATCTTGTTCAGTGTGATAACCTGAATGTTTATGCACTAATAGCGAAACAGTGATGTCATTACAGGTTTAAATTTACAGAGTAAAAACAAAGTACCTCACTTTCAACACTCCTCTTTTGTACTTAACTCTCAGTGGTTAGATGACACTGACTCTTTAAATCTTGGCAGCCAGCTATGTTTAGTTGTATTGGGATATGCAATTTTTCGTTGAGAAACTTGATATTCTTTTCAGATGACTTGTTGGTTTTGATAAATCACTGCCTACTACTAAACGTTTTTGAAAGGATATCTTGAGGAAGTTCTTTGAATAGAAGAGAGCTTTTTTGGATTTTGCGGGTGGAGATACCATTTCAGCTAAAATGTCACTAATCAAAGGACACCTATGGATAGGAATCCATTTCTAAGTATTATCTGGGGATATTGAGAATTACCTCCTACACCTGGCCCTCAAGCTCTTGCGATGCACAATTTGTTATTTTTGGAAATAAGAAATAGATACAGTTTAGGCTTCTGGATAATCCTTCAGGATAAACACTGGGGTGTGAAAATGGACTTTTCCTTCTGTGAGGAATGAAAATCTAGTGCTTTAAAAGAGCAAATTTGAGTAAATACAAGCCACAAATAAATACCTGACACTCATTATGATTTTGAAAATCCTACCTGTTGCCATGTGTAGATCTATTACAATCTTCTGACTTTTTTTTTACGGGGATTATATTAATCAAACAGATCATGATTAATTAAACACCTAAGCTCCATCTTTAATGATCCAGTCCTTGGCAAAATCTGCCCTCGTTGGTACTAGGTAAAGGGCAATTTTTAGAACTTTCTCATTTCATATTCACTTTTAGGTATTGATGTTTATGAACTCTGCAAAGTATACTGCTGTTCTTATCTGTGCTTAAAAGGAAAGAAACAGTGTCCCAGGGTGGTTTGTACAAGGTGATACAATAAATTACTTCCAGAGACTGGATTAGAGTTCATAGGAACTGACTCATGGGCGTGCAGCACAGACTGTGGAACGCGCTGCCTCACAACAAATCCTAACGCCATGAGGACAAATCCTACTTTGGGATCCCTTTCTTTTCATTATCAATCCCTTTCCTCCCATCATGAGCTTTTTGGATAAGACACGCTCTGTTTAAAGGAGAACAAAAAGCAAGGCTTATTGAAAGCAGGTGATGATACAACCTGGGGAAGTTTTGCTCAGAGGCTGGAGACGCTCAGAGAGGGCACCGCCATCAGGGCAGCATATTTTCCCACAAAGGAAATATGGAGATGTATCAAGATAATTCAAAAAAGTTTCAGATGTGCACATTGAACATTGTGACCAGCAACTAGTCCAGAAAACCACAGAAGTTTGATAAGAGGTGGATTCTGAAGTCACACGATGGCACATGTCTTGAGGATTAGCTGCACTACTTTGATCTCCACATTCCAATCACAGATTTGGAATCTGTGGTAGGAGCTGAAGTCAAATATTTAAAACATTGTGCAAAAGGCAGAAGTAAAAAGTTGAGAAAAAGGCAGTATGGGAGCAGAAGAGCCTCCTGTAGAGGAGCTTACAGTTATAAGCCCCTTATTAAAAATATCATCACAGTCACACGACTGAATTAAAGTGGGAACTGAAGCAATTAGATTTAAAAAAATCAGGCCAAAATTATTCTTCTGGAAAATTCTGCTAACTGAGGTAAAGGTGCTATTTTTTGCTGTGCACTGCCACATTTTTCTTCATTTCCTCAGATCGTTTTTACACTGTGATGCAGAGGGCGTGAAGGGGAGTGATGGCCTGCAGCTTCTAGCTTGCAACTGTTTTGAAGTTTTTATCACTTAATACACACTATTATGGCCAGAAACTGCTAGGACCTGGGCTTTTAACAGTAAAGGGCATGGACAGGGCCTAGAGGGGTGGACAAGACCAACATTCTCTGTCCTCACAGAGGTGAAAGGACAGTTGGAAGAGAAGAACTGAACAGCGAGACCACAACCTGGGTGATGCATGTTGAGAAAGGAGAAATACAGGCCAACAGTGCAGGTTCAGTTAACCCAGTTAAGGGCCAAGAAAGTCATTCTGGGGAAATGTAGGTTAAGCCATACTAACAACCAGTTAAAGAGAAAGTTACAAAACCCTCTCTTAACATCTTTTATGTACCGTAACACAACCATTTCTGAAATTATCACATTTTAAGAATCCTAGACTCAGAAAGCAACTGTTGTGGTTCCTTCTCACGCTCCTCTTTTATTTACTTATTTTTGTCTTTTTAGGGCCACACTCATGGCATATGGAGGTTCCCAGGATAGGGGTGGAATCTGAGCTGTAGCCCCTGGCCTACGCCACAGCCATAGCAACACGGTATCCAAGCCACATCTTTGAACTATACCACAGCTCACTGTAACGTTGGATCCTGAATCCACTGAGTGAGGCCAGGTATCAAACCCACATCCTCATGGATGCTAGTTGGGTTTGTTACTGCTGAGTCACAATGGGAACTCCTGTTTTTGAACAGTTAATGTATTTATATGATTTAAATATCAAAATTGTTAGAGGTAAATGAGGAAAATATTGCTCCCACCCTTGTCCCCATTCTTTGTTCCTACTTATTTCTTTAAGTGCAATTTTTATTTTTGACCAAGTTCCAGGGCCAGGGATTGAACTTGCACCATAGCAGTAACCAGAGCCACAGCACTGACAACACTGGATTCTTAATCTGCTGAGCCACAAAGGTACTCCTAGGTGAACATTTTTACTCTTTTTTTTTTTTGTCTTTTTAGGGCCATGCCAGCAGCATATGGAAGTTCCCAGGCTAGGGGTCAAATCAGAGCTGAAGCTGCTGGCCTACACCAAAACCATAGCAATGGGGGGATCTGAGCCAAATCAGTGACCTACACCACAGCTCAAGGCAATGCTGGATCCTTAACCCACTGAGCAAGGCCAGGGATTGAACCCATGTCCTCATGGATACTAATCAGGTTCATTACTGCTGAGGCACAACAGGAACTCCTGAACATTTTTATTCTTAAAAATTTTTTTTCCAGTTTTTTTCAACAAATAAAAAGGAATATATACTTTATTTTTCTCTTTTCTTACACAAAAAGTAGCACATTATATATGTGGTATTGCAGCATCTTTTTTTCTTTTAATGTTTCTTGGATCCTTCTGTAGCTAAACAGAAAGAGCTTCTTCATAGTAGTCATAGTTTACTCAACTATACTTACTACTTACTACAAAGTGATGCAACTATCAGGAAGGAGAATTCGTGGTCACAGAGTAAATGTGTGTAATTTCAGCAGTAGTAACACTTTCCATAAGGTTGACACCACTTTGCACTCCAGTGGAAGTGCCTGTTTCTTCACAGTCTCACTGAAAAACATAAGAGGTCATATCTTGGAATTTTGCTGATCTTATAGGTGAGAAAATGGTGTCATTTGTATTTCTTTCTTATGAGTGTGTTTAAGAGGCACATATGTATTTCTTTTGCTGTGAACTATCTGCTCGTATTTATTTACTAGCTTTTATTTTCCACTGATCGTTGAATTTTTCTTCTGGATTTCTAGAGCTCCTTATAGTTTAAGATGATTAATTTTGTCTCTGTTAGGTAGGTGTTGTAAATATTTTCCTACATTTGTCTTTTGACTTTGTTTGTTGTCTTTTTGTTTTGTTTTGTTTTGCTTTATCATGCAGTATTTTATTTGGTGCAACATAATCAAATTGTTAAAAAAATTTATGTAGCCTAAATTTATCAATACTTTTTTCTATGTTTTATGTATTTTTAGTCATAGTTAAACACAACCATTGTGTTTAAACTTCCTGGTTCTAAGGTTACAAGAAAATGTAGCCATTTCTGCCATCTAGTATTTATGGGTCTTACTGAACTTAAATCTTTAATTTATTTGGAGTTTTTCTTAGAATATGGTAAAATAGAGATCCAACCTGATCTTGTTCCAAATGGGTAATAAGTTGTTCCAACGTTGCTTACACCAGAGTGATGATGAAGTTTTAAATTCATGAATCTGTAGGGTTGTACTAATTTTTGAGAAAATGACCTTTATGGTGATTATGCTGGGAAGACTCATTCAGAGACACTGAGGAGGCTTTTGAAGGAATAGCAGAGTCTTAGAGAGTAGTTTTAAGAATAGGGAGTTTTTTTTTTTTTTAGAGTTACCATTGATCCAGCAATCCCACTTCTGGGCATACAGCCAGAGAAAACCGTAATTCAAAAATATACATGCACCCCAATGTTCACAGCAGCACTATTTACAATAGCCAAGACATGGAAGCAACCTAAGTGGTCTATCACCCGAGGAAAGGATAAAGAAGGTGTGGTATGTATATATACAGTGGAATACTACTCAGCCATAACAAAGAATGAAATAATGCCATTTGTAGCAACATGGATGCATCTAGAGATTATCATACTAAGTGAAGTAAGTCAGAAAGACAAAGACAAAAATCATATCATATCACATACATGGAATCTAAAAAATGATATAAATGAACTTATTTACAAAATAGAAACAGACTCACAGACATAGAAAACAAACTTATGGTTCCCAAAGGGGAATGGGGAGAGGGATAAATTAGGAGTTTGGGACTAACGTATACACACTACTATATATAAAATACTGTATATTGTATAGCGCAGGGAACTAACTATTTAGTACCATGTAGTAACCTGTAATGGAAAAGAATCTGAAAAGGAACATACATATGTAGACATAAACATATATGTATATATAACTGAATCACTTTGCTCTATACCTGAAACTAACACAACATTGTAAATTAACTATACTTCAATTTAAAAAATGGTTAAGAAAAAAGAATAGGGGGATCTTTGATAAGTGTGGGATTAGGGAAAATGAATGACCTCTTTTAAGATCACGTCACGACTCTCATTACCAGGCCAACTTGCAATAAAACACCATTGGGTCTTGATGACAATTTTAAAAATTTTATTCTGTGGGAGTCGAGCTTTGGGGCTCTGATGTGATTGTATGCATCCTTTAGCAAGCAAGTTTAATTAGTATTGGTCTCAGTGAAGTTTGCTTGAATAAGGACTCTCGAAAAAGTAAGTTAGATTTAAGTAATGGTCCTTCAGGAATTTTTAAAGTATTGGCTTTTGACATTAATTGGTCTCTCAACACTTCATTTATGTAAACATCAAATTTACATTCATTTACCAGAGCATGAAGAACTGCTCCTTAATGGGTTATATTTTCATTTGTTTCTAGACCCAAGTGGTTAAATATGAACTTCAGTAACTTGTGTTTCTTAAAATAATTTTCATAGAAAGCCAGAGAAGCAGAAACATACATTTTCCATGAAAGTAATAAATGTTAAGTCAGCATAGATGTAATTCACTGCTATAAAATATTCTAGGCATCAATATATCTTAAAATGAATAGCAAGACTCTGGAACACAGTTTGGTAGCTTCTGATAAAGTTAAACAAACACTTACCATGTCACCCAGTAATCCCATTTTTGGGTATTTACCCTAAAGAAATAAAAACTTATGTTGATAGAAAACCTCTATATAAATGTATATAGCAACTTGGTTTATAGTAGAAACAACCCAAACGATCTTTGGCAGGTAAATATATAAACAACCTTGTGCATCCATATCATGGAATACTATTCAGCAATAAAAAGGAAAGAACTACTGTTACATGCAATAACTTGGAGAGATCTCAAGAGCACTACGCTGAGTGAAATAACAGTCAATTTTAAAAGACTGAACTTACGATTGTATGGTTGCATTTATATAACATTCTAAAGACAACAAAATTACAGAGGTGGAGAACATATTAGTGATTCCCAGGAGTTAGGTTTGGGGGAAGGAGTGACTCTAAAGGGATAGCACCCTAGATTTCTTCAGGAGGATGGGAAAGTTCTATATCGTGATTGTGGTGATAGTTAAATTAAGCTGCACATGAGATAAAATTTCATGGCAAATATATATAAAAAAAAATGAGTGCATGCAAAAATTGATGAAATCTGATTAAGGACTGCAATTTAGTGACATATTCAATTGACTTCCTGGTTTTGGTAACTATACTAACCTCACGGATAAGATGCTGTCATTGGGGGAAGCTGGGTGAAGGATACCTGGGTGTACAGCGATGCTCTCTACTCTTTTTTTGCAACTAAAAAACCAACCTAAATTGATTTCAAAAAGAAAGGTTTTAAAAAAAGGCCAGATCTTGGAAAGATGACTATTGAAAAAAGGAACTGCATTTTTATGATACTAACATCTATTTTCTGTTAGACCTCACATTAGCTTATGTCTCCTGTTGGGTCAGGGTAGATGTGGGCACAGAAATTAGACCTCATCGCATGGTTTATTACTCTGTTCCTTCTGTGCCACATGTGGGTGATGCAAGGAGATGATATGATGATAGAGAAAGATGTCTGGACTTGACACGAACAAATCTCTCTCTCTTTTTTGTTCTGACTCTTCTGCTTATATGAAATGTGACGCTTGATGAGGCCCTTAATCTAAGTCTCAGTTTTTCAGTATATAAAATGGAGATTATCATGTTTTCCGGCTTCAGTGATTGTGATGGGGGGTTATGTGAGATAATTTGTAAGCATGATATACACTTTATTTAAAAAATTTTTATATGTTTTGCTTTTTAAGGCTGCACCCATGGCATATAGAGGTTCCCAGGCCAGTGGTTGAATCAGCTGTAGCTTCTGGCCTACACCACAGCAATGCAGGATCTGAGCCGCATCTGCAACCTATACCACAGCTCACGGCAATGCCAGATTCCCAGCCCACTGAACAAGGCCAGGGGTCGAACCTACATCCTCATGGATACTAGTTGGATTCGTTTCCGCTGTTCTACAACTGGAACTCCATGATTTACACTTTAAATGATGAAATTTTATTCCTGCTCGTATTAATACCAAGTAACCCAAATCCTAATGTCTTGTTATATTCAGCTTCAGAGGAAGACTTCTTATCTAAATACAGCTCTTTAAACTCCTATCTCCCTTTTCTAATGTGTGTGCAGGAAATAGACAATAAATGAAACAGCAAGTTCATAGCCACAGCTGGAAAAGCAGTCAAAGGTAAAAAATGCAGTAAAGGGGAGTTCCCTGGTGACCCACGCAGTTAAGAATCCAGATCGTCACTGCTATGGCTCAGGTCCCTGCTGTGGCATGGGTTCGATCCCTGGGCCCAGAACTTCTGTATGCCATAGGTATGGCCAAAAAAAGTGAAGCAAAAGCTCAATCATTTTTTGTTTCAAGCAAGGCTGTGAGTTGAGCAATTAATTCAATATAGTTCTTTCTTTTAACCTAGGAGTACCCAGAGCTACTACAGCACTCTTTTTTCTCTTATTATTATTTTAAAATCAGTAAGATTTATTTCTGACAAAAAGGTGATTCTGCAGCATTTTCAACTGGAATCTTTACTTATATTTCAAAGTGAGAAAACTTGAGAAGTCCTCTGCCTGTTGCAGCCAGAGAAATCTCTCAAGGCCACAGATACCACCTAGAACACGCTGAGAATTTGGATCCTGAGAAGGAAGTTGCAAACCTACCTAATATGGTCTCCTACCAACCTGTGAATAATTCATTTTCCCTGCTCCTTCGTTATTCTTCCCTGATTAAATGGATTATTCTACAATTAAATTTGACTCACAAGAGGCAGTGCCTTAGAGCAATGAGCCACAGGGAAGCCAGCACTGTATCCCTAGCCTCACTGCTGACTGAGGGGCTGAGCACAGAGCACCCCCACTTCACGGAGCCTCACTTCTCTCTCTCTATAGAGTAAGAGGAATAGTGTCTCTGGGGGACACAGTGCTGCTTTATGAGTTCTGTATTCTAATTAAGCTCCCGATTCTCTTATAGAAATTAACTCTTTGAAGAATTAAAGAAACATTTATACTGTTGTTGTGACTCTTAATGGGAATGAAGCTTTAAAATCTAATTTTAAAAGCCTCCTACTGCACAGCACATTATCCACACTCTCAAATACTGCAATCAGCTGTGCACTGAGTTGCTCCATGGTACTTACTATAACAAAAGCCCTGCAAAGATGTGCTGGGGAACATTCTCACCGCCACATGCAGTGGTTCCACTGAAGCTGATGGGGCCTGTTCAGGCACATTCCAAGCACCACTTTGAAAACTGACCCCATAGTGACAGTTTAATATTGCCTATTGATCACAGGTCTTCAGATAACATCTCAAAAAGGGATAATTTCTCAAAGCAAATAAATCTGCATGGCAGCCATCATAACTAAGCATACAGAGCAGAGTGCTCTGGTGAACAGCCCTTTGGGAGTGACTTATTGGTAACAGTTGCCAAAGAGCTTTCATCACATCCTCCTAATTCCAGTTGCTCATTGGAAATGACATATTTTCTTTTCAGTTTTGACATTTTCATGTTTCTAAGGGTAGACATACAGATGCATAGAAAAGTCAGAGGGATAGATTTTCACTTTTCTGGATGGGTACTGACTTGTACATTGCAAATAGGAAGTTCAAACAGATACAGATAGATGACCAAAAAACCCAGGGCCTTATATAGCCTACCCTTTTTTTTGCCCGATTCAAATGTTGTTTTTTTAACCCAAGTATTTAGCATCAGGCCCACCAGTAAGCTACTGGAACTTTTTCTGGTGGCCCATCTTAGACGCTGCTTTGAATCAGGGAACTTTACACCCTTATGCGGCCTACATGGCCCTCAGGGGTGGCTGTCTGTCTATCACCTCCCGCTTCTCACTGAGCTCCAGCCACTGACTGTGTCTCTCTTCCTGGTACAAGCCAAGCTCACTGGGTTTCATGAATCTTTGTAATTTCTATTTCCTGGCCTAGAGAGATCTACACCTACATTTTCTCAGCATTGGCTCCTTTTTAATATTCAGGTCAACTTGGGTGTCTGCTCCTTAGAAAGGCTGTCTTGGGCCACCCAATCTAATAAAGCCGCTAATCTCTGTTTCTTTTCTCTTCCCTTTTTTTTCTTTTTTTTCTTTTTAGGGCCTCACTCGTGGCACATGAAGGTTCCCAGGCTAGAGGTCTAATCGGAGCTACAGATGCTGTCCTACGCCACAGCCACAGCAATGTCAGATCCGAGATGCATCGGTGACCTACACCAGAACTCACAGCAATGCCAGATCCTTAACCTACTGAGTAAGGCCAGGGATTGAACCTGCAACCTCATGGTTCCTAGTCGGATTCGTTTCTGCTGCACCACAACGGGAACTCCTCTCTGTTTATTTTCTTCATTGCATGTATCACTAGTAGACCTGACCTTGTTTGTCAAAAATTTGCACGTTATTCTTTTCTTTCCACTAGAGTATCAGCTCGACAGGAAGGTGGACCCTGTCTGTTCAGCCTGTTTAGTGGAACACAGCCTCCTCAGCATCTAGAACCATGCATTGACATTGTATAAACATTTGTTGGGTGACTGAGCTCAAAACCCAGGAGATCTTTCATCCCTCTGCTCAGTGTCTTGATGTTCTACACTCTTCTGTCCACAACTCCTTCTGCCTCTGTCCCTGTTGCTCTGTATCAACATAATCAGTCTCCCTCGTTCTCCAAGGGCACAGGAGACTGCACTCTTATAGGCAGTGATCATGTTTTATTCATCTTGTGTCCTTTGCAACTCAGATCATCTTTGGCACATAATAAGTGCTCTGCCTGTGAGTGAATTTTCTTATATAACATTTAAAAGTACAGAATATTAGTACGATACATCATAGTGCTCCACTGAGGTTATAAAAGGAGTGGGAAGTAACCTTTAGCTATTCATTCCTCCAAGGGTATTCTCTATGTGGTAAAGTCATATCAGCTAATCAAGTTACTGTAAGTTTGAATTTGTGCACCACGTCAACAGCGACCTGAACAGGTCTTCAATGATCTACTAATGTGAACAAACATTCGAAGGCATTTCTGGGGGTAATATCACTTACTCGGAGGTGTCTCCAATTAGGAAATACCCAAGAAACCTCATAATAACATTGCTCAAGAGGGTATGCGGTTGTATACATGCAGTTGTATTTCTTTCTTAGGTCAGAGAGGCACAATAGGTAAGTGAAACTAGTTGAAATAATAAAGTTGATAGATAATAATAAAGCAATTAGTGTTATTTCGTAAAGTCTGGCTTCTTGTTCAAAGATTTCAGATTACAAATGATGAATATTACAAATGTAAGTTGATGATAATGGACATGGTTAATCAAATTTAATTTTAAAATACTAATAAACAATCTGAGCAATTTTCTCAGAGTTGGGTAGTATGGTATTCTGGGAAATAGATAGTTGGTCATTGTTCGGGGTTCCTTGCACACAGCTCCTAAAACCCATGCATCTCTGGAGTGATAAGTGCCTTTTGTACGATAATGAGATGACAGCTTGCTGGGGTCCCTAAATAGCTTCAAAATAGGGGCTGGTTACTAGAATGGCAAAGGCATGATTAGAGGATTAGAACTTTCAGCCCCACCCTGGACCTGTGGGAAGGGAACGAGCCTAGAAATGAAGTTCAACTACCAATAGCCAATGATTTAATCAGTTGTGCCTATGCAGTGAAAGTGCCAAGAAAGTCTCTAAGCCATGGGGTTTGGAGATCATCCAGGCTGGCAAACACACTGAGGTGCTGGGAGGGTGGTGCTCCTTGGGGCAGGGAAGCTCCATGTTACCTATTCCTTTGCCCCAGATGCCTTGCCCTGTGCATCTTTTCTACTGGCTCTTCTTAGACTGTAGCGTTTATAATAAATATTATATATATATATATATATATATATATATATATATACACACACTATAAAGTATAGCACTTTCTTGAATTTTGTGTCATTCTAGTCAGGTGTAGGGGGGTGGGTATTGGAGCCTCCCAAATTGTAATCAGCCAGGCAGAAGTGTTAACAGCAGGCAGATAGCTAGGTAAGAGCAGAGAAAGGGTAGCCACAGGCCAGGTGGCAGGAAACCACACATCATGGGCAGACAAAGAAAAGCAGGAACCTCCAGACTGACAGGAAACCACACATTTTGAGGTGTTAAGTGCCCTGGAGGCAGACAAAGAAAGGCGGCAGAAGGTGTGAATCTCCATCTTCTGAATGTAACCTGTTGCTCTTGCCTCCATTACAATAAAATTGGCCTTGAAGATAAGAAGGACCCCTCATGCACTAACACCTCAATACTTCTCATCAAGGTTAAATAAGGACAAAAATCCCTCCTCCCTCCAGGAAAGTGGAGGTGCGGTGAAAATCAGAGACTACTGCCCCCAAGCCCCTCCTTCCCTGTGAATATTCCACCCATTCGTTTATATGTCTCTCATAACTGAGGTGCCAAAGAAACGTAGGGCAGCTGTTTCCTCTCTGTCCACCTCCCCTCAGGAGGTGTAGTTCTTGCTTAAATAAATCTTCATTTTACTTCCTCAGTTCCTGTCTCATTTCTGAATTCCTTTTGCCACAAGAACATTTATTTCTGCTGGAACAGTATGTAGCCTGCCGGAACAGTATGTAGCCTGGGCACCTCACCGTGCCTGGCATCTGAAGTTGGGAAGGGGAAAGACCTGGAGTCAGTTGCTAGTGTCGGAATCGCTGAGTTGTCGAACATGAGGTGGGTATTCCGAAAGCTGGAGAACTGGCTAGTGAGAGACACCCACCCCCTACCACATTTGGTATCAGAAGTGCGCATACAGAAGTTCCCAGGCTACGGGATGAATTGGATCTGCAGCTGTCAGCCTGCAACACAGCTCACGGCCAGATCTTTAACCCACTGAGTGAGGACAGGGATTGAACTCTCGCCCTCATAGACACTAGCCGGGTTTGTAAAGTGTTGTGCCACTACAGGAACGCCCTCATCTACCATTTTTCTAACTTTGGACAAGTTTGTTACATCTTATCTTACTTCCTCACCTTTAAATGGGATATTATAATACTTATCTAGGATTAAACAAGACACTATTTATGGAGTGTGAGAGCAGTGCCTATCATGTAGCAAAAGTCTCAACAAATATCAGCCACTATTACCTAGGAGGACTGAAATGGCTTTAATGTTCTGTGGTCCATCAGTCTTATAGGGTTTACTTGTCTTCAGATGGTCCACTGAAGGCAACCCACATGCACCGGAGTTGGAACACTTACATGGAAAGAAGAAGCAGAAGAGTATATAACTGACAGGAAATAACCCAAGAGGACACACTTTCCACTAAAGGGTGGAAGGGATTAGAAGGTGTAGATAATGATGCAATATAAGAGGATGTCTCTTGGAACAAAAGATGGAGAAGCTGGAGAAGTAGGAAAATGGTGTCTTAAATCTTTAGAAGTCAGTGGCAGTTCTGGGAGCCTCTGATACAATTTTCCAACACATTAGCAGCTGAAGTTGCCTTTTAATGAGATGAACTCACAGACATATTAGAGTGGCCTTGGCTGTGTGGCTGATTTTAATAAAGGCTTCAATTTTGTTTTAGCCAAGGAAGATGCTAGTTATTTTTCTCTCATTAAAAAAAATACACTTGCTGGCATTTTCCTCAGTTACCATGCTCAGTTCAGGGGGAAGCCTCTGTGCTGTGTTGTGCCTCTTTTGTCCTCTGTTGGAAATACTACACTGAAGGAAAACTGTTAAAATAGCAATAAAAAAATCAACTTATATGTAGCATCCAATACAGACCCCATCATAATCATAGGCTGGTATTTTCTGCTTTCCTGAGATGCACTGCAAAACTGAAAACTATGGCCCTGTTACATCTGTCCTTAGAAAGAGTCATTGGGAAATCCAAAAAAGCTACTGTAAGAAGCAATTTGTTGGCTTCCTGACATATCAGGTTCATTACTGTGATCTAAGTACCAGCCTTTGGCACTATTTGCTATTTTGGGATAGATTGTTAATGAAATCTAGAAAAAAGCAGTGGGTATGCAATCAGTTTTTGAGGTTATTTCACACATTCTCTATTCCGAGGTCACTGAGTAAGTGATTTGTGTTTGAATGCAGAGAAATCAGAAAGCAGCCAGTCCAGGTAAATGAATGATGGTCCTTGTAGTCACCCCTAAATATACTTGACTCTCTAAATTGTAATGCAGCGATTATTGCAATAGTTATAGAAGTGTTATTTCAACAACAGCGTCTTAGGGGAGACATGTAAACTAAATGCAGGGGTAACTCTTGTAATTCAGTATAAGCTTTTGCCAGTTTTCAAGCCAATTCCCCAAATCAAGCAGAAATAAATCAATGTGGTAATGAAAGAAAGCACCTAACTTTTAAAAATTGAATACATTGTTTTCTTCCCTTCAGTTATAGTTGCTGAAAATACGTTTTTCAAACACAAGAATATAATGATTTTATGATTTCTTAAGTTGTCAATATTTTGAACTGCTCTGGTTCTGGCTCAAGGGAAGGGGTAGAGGGGCAGGCAGTTCAAAGAGAGTAGTTCCACAGTCTTTGGGATTAGCCCTTGGGCCTCTATCAACTTGTGTCCAAATACTATCAGTTGGTCGGTAGAGCTCAATACTACATGTGGCTCACTAGGTGACAACCGAGTAGCTTCGGTCTGCTTCCAGTTGGAAAGAAAAGCACGGGGGAGCTTTCAGAAAGCATCTCCCACACTGAGGGCACAGCCAGGCTACCCAATCTCCTTGTACTCTTTCTTGAATGCTCAAGCCTTCTAAAAATGTTTTTATGTGTATTTGGCATGTTCAGTGTAATCAAATCATACAAACACACAGAGTGTTGACAAATCTTGGCCACATTTCCAAACTCAGAACACTTATCATGGACAAATGAGAGATGCTATTTCTTTGTCCATTTTGCCACAGAAAATCAGGTTGAAAAAGAGACCTAAGAGTTCACCTGAATATTTTATTTTTTTAATTTTCTTGGCTGTACCCACAGCACACAGAAGTTCCTGGGTCAGGGATTGAACTTGCGCCACAGCAGTGACAACGCCAGATCCTTAACCCACTGAGTTACCAGGGAACTCCCCACAGAGTTCACTTTACATTGTGCTTTATCTTTCTACCCTTGACATCAAAGATTTTTATGGACCTATTAAGAAAGCCTAGAAAGAACTTCGACAGTCATCCGGTACAGCCTCTGCCTCCAGGCAGGTGACATTTGGTTCCCTGTGACATTTGGTTCCTCTGTGCAGGTTACATTTTACTGACCTCATCCTGAAAAGCCATGTTTGAACATGTTCCACTATTACATCAATTCAGCTGGACCATGAATCAAACCATTACATGTATATTGAATAAGACTGAGAAGTGCACAATTATCCTAAATGTCAATACAAATCCTGTTTCTGTTCTAATGGGGATTCATTATATATTTATCCATGAAATTTTCTCCCAAAGCAACTGATTAACCAGAAATAAAATATCCAAATGGAGAAAAGGCCCGAAGAGTTAACTAAACTCCAAGTATACCTAAACCATGTCAGACTAAATTTGTAAGGTCACTCTTGATAGGTCCAAGGGTGGCTAAGTTACACATGACATAACACTGATGTTTAGAACTACGTGTTACACCAAGACCTGCAATGATCTGAGACTGGGAGAGAAAGATTAAAGGACTAAGATGTGCTGATGTAGCCATAACTGAAAGCAGCTATCAAAAGGCAGCAGGCAGCTGGGAAAGAACCGATTTTTAGCTTAGAGGCCAGAAATACATTGAGATTGCCTCCGGAATTGAATAAAACCAACTTTTAATTGGTTTTAAAATCTGGAATGGAACACTCCTGCAGTAACCAACCCATGAACCAACCTTATCCTGTGGAAGCTGAGTGAATCTTGGCCAAACCATCTGCCTTGTGAACTGTTTTGTTTGGGTGCCTTATAGGACTGGAAGTACCTGTTGTGCAGTAATTTCACATCAAGTTACAGTGTTTCATGATGTTGCTTGAACAGAGAACTCAAAAAGAGATAAAAATCTCCAGAGGAAAAGTCGAGTATCTTCACCGACATGCCCTGGGGCTCGGTGGACCCACAGGGCTGGGAGTTAGCACCAGCTTCCCTCTAGACCTCAGCAAAAGGGCTTCCAGAAAGAAGGGAGGCAGCTGGACGCATAGACTGCATTAGATAAGGTCAAACAAGGCACTTTAAGATTGATTTAACTCAGAACTTTGCTAGATTCACTACAGAAACTCCAGTGCCTCACACACAGTCAGATTTCCATACAGTTTGGTTGAGTGATGATCACTCTTCTGAAATGTGCACAGGAAGAAATTACCCCAGGAGCAGACAGTGTGTGGGGAGCCAACCGTTTTCCATGCCCCGGACGTGCTCTATTCACATAGCACTGAAATAATAGATGGAACAAAGGGTTCCTCTTAACAGCACCGATGGATGGGGACTGACCTGATTGCTCCTTGAGAAACAGGGGTAAAGGAGGAAACTAAAGGTTGCTCAGCGACTCCTGACTCTTTAAACAAAATGGAAAACCTGTCGTTGATGAAGAAGCTTAGTTTAAATCTAGCTTGTAAATACAAACCCCACCTTCTCAGGTTGTAAATCACTGAAATAAGTAAGACTCACCAAGAATTTTCAGCATTTAGAGTTGAATGGCTGCCAAAGAAGTGGAATGGAAAAAAGAGCAAGAAAACCAGACGTAGTAGCCATTAAACAACAATAGCAATAACATCAACAATAACAAGCTTTTGTATCCAGGGTTTTCTTTTTTTTCCCCAAAGTAATAACCTTCTATAATTTATTTTTTTACATTCTATATTTTAAAAACATGCCAAATTCTTCAAAAATATCAGTGTCATAAAAGACAAAGAAAAGCTGAGGAACTGCTCTAAATGAAAGGAGACTAAATGACGTGATAACTAAATGCAGTATGTAATTCTAGACTGGTTCCTGAATTGGAGGTAAATGCTACAAAGGCCATCATTGGGTCAGTTAGCAAAACAAGAATGCAACTAGCAGATTAGATAAAGTATTGTACCAATGTCCAATTTATGGGAGGATTTATGTAAAAGAATATCCTTATTTTGGAAAATCCACATTGAAATATTTAGGGGAAAAAGGCCATGATGTACTCAACTTACTTATAAAATTAATTAAAAATTGATATATAATTGACTAGGATTTTATGATACACTTTTAAATATATTACTTGGAGATGCCAGATCTTAACTCTGGAATGTTCTAGAATTTCAGGCTGATACCCAGGTGAATGGACTCTGCAGATATATGATATTTATTTGGGGACTGTAGGGTGGTGGACTCAAACTTCAGAGGGTAAAACACTTTATTAGGTCTAACGGTTACCAGTGTATAAAGTAAACCATCTTAGTAATTATTCTTGAAGGATGCTCATTAATATACTTTACCAGGACTAAGAAACCGATCAAGAACTTGAACTTACATAGAAAAAAAAGAGGTTTTATACTTAATGACATCAATGCTTCCCAAATTCAGGTCAACACTTGAGAATCATGTATTTCAGTGTAACTTAACTTGACAGAAGCGGGAGCTCTAAAGCCAGACCATCTGGCTCAAATCTCAGCTCCACCACTTACTATATGTACTACTTTTAGCAACTTACTTCACCCCAGTTTCTTCATCTATAAGATGAGGATAAATAAAAATACCTAACTCATCGTGTTGTGATGAGGATTAAATGAGTCAACACTTTCAAACATAAGAGTGCCTAGCCCAAGGTAAATAATCCATGAATGTTAGCATTTAATGTTAATTAAATGTTGCAATACAGGAGACAGAAGAAAAAAAAGGATGCTGTGTCATAACTCTAAGTCTCGGAGACTTTGATACTCACCTATAACACAGAAGGGCTTCCGGGCGAATCTCAGTCTTCCTTGCCATCCTCTATATCGGCAGCAGCAGCCTGCAGACCAGATGCGAATGATGAACTCCAAACCAAAGACGACAATCATCACGAACTCCTAGAAGTTCAAGTAATACATGGCAGAGAGAGACATTATGAAGCAAGCCACAGCAAGAAACTCTATGGATATTTGTGGATATTCAGCCATTTTCACCTAAAACATCAAGTTGTTATAGTGTCTAAAGTTAACATGTCCTCTTCTCCCAGTCAAGCCAAACCTGGAGCACATCAGAACCACACACTGTGTTTCCTATCACAGACGCTATTCCTTTTCAAGTCTCTAATGCTTTGCAAATTAGAGGTCGGTTTAATACTAAACGTGTAGGCTGAATTACAGATCCCCCTTGTTTGAACATAGTTATCCCTCGGTATCTGTGGGAGACTGGATCCAGGACCTCGTGGGTATCAAAATCTGGGGATGCTCAAATCTCTTATGTAAAATGGAGTAGGATTTGCATATAACCTATGTGCATCCTTGTACATACTTTGTCGTCTCTAGATCACTTAAATAGTTGTGGGCATGTGGTTCAAGTTTTGCTTCTTGGAACTTTCTGGAATTTTTCTTCCCCAAATACTGTAGATCTATAGCTGGTTGAATCTGTGCATGTGGAACCTGCAGATAAGGAGGGTTGACTGTATAGTGCAACTAACTTTAGTTACCTGATAACATGTGAAATATCTGAAATAACAGAGCAAACCCTGAAAACACAGCTTTACAGTTTTACAGAAAACAGACCTTCATTTTGCTGCAAGGAGTGACATAATCCCTAGCCCTTAAGAGTTGTTCTCAGAGAAAGAGAAGTAAATATTTAGGAGTATATGGAACTCCTTTGTTTCGATTTCAAAATCTCCTTATAAGACGGCACGTTTTGACAACACTTTCCTGTGTGGTACTTACATCCTTGGCCAGAAATGAGACCTTGTATTCTCTGAATCTGAAGCTTGCTAATTATTATGCTACCCTTTGGTGAAGCTGCCTAGAAAATAACTTTTGCTTCAGCAGAATGACTTTGAGATTACTTAGGAAGAGTTGTGAGTGAACCCTGGGAAAAGCCAACTAAAGTGGCTCATTAAATAGTGGGTCACAGAATGAGAAACCAAATGGAATTTGTTGGAGCAAACTTGTCACAGTCACCTTGTTGCCCCTTAGTAAGGACAGGCGCTCAGTTTATCAAAATTGGTTTCCCTTAAAATATATTTCTCTCTCCTGTTTTTAAACAAGGGTTGACTCAGCATTTATAATATAGAGCAATATTTATTGATTGATTTTTGTTACAATTGCTTAATTATAAAAGTGATACATGGTCTTTGTTAAATTCTCTAAATGTCACAGTGTGGAGCATAGAAAGTAAAGGCCCTAATCTACTTCCCCTTCTCCTGCCCCAAGTCCCAAGATAAAAGCTGTTATCAAATTTAGAAAAATGACATTGTGGTGGCAAGTTTCAGGCAAATGCCTGTTTCTTCAGTCTGAGCATGTGAGGATGTGGTGCACTTTTGAAATGCCTAGTAGGGATGTTTCATTCTATCCTTTGTTATCTTGCACTAAGTAATCCATGTATTTCTCAGGATGGGAAACAAATCTCTGGTATCCTCGCTACTTAACTTACAATAATGTAAAACTAGCTGTGGGGGAGTTCCCTTCGTGGCTCAGTGGTTAACAAATCCGACTAAGAACCATGAGGTTGCGGGTTCGATCCCTGGCCTTGCTCAGTGGGTAAAGGATCCAGCACTGCCGTGAACTGTGGTGAAGGTTGCAGATGCGGCTTGGATCCCGTGTTGCTGTGGCTGTGGCGTAGACCGGCAGCTACAGCTCCTGTTAGACCCCTAGCCTGGGAACCTCCATATGCTGCAGGTGCGGCTCTACAAAAAAGGCAAAAAGACTAAATAAATAAATAAATAAATAAAT